>JAOWAT010113444.1:0-10371 GCA_028571025.1 Longipedia americana
ACAAGACACCAAATTTAATGTCTGTGACTTTTGAACACACTTTTGTGTTGATAAAACCCTTGATAGAGCTTCCCCTTGTATTGAATCTTTTGATGTCTAACGCTGTATTCAGACCTCAGTTTTGGAAAAAAATTCTCAGTTTTGGAAATTTTTCCTCAGTTTTCGTTAAAATCTGCTCAGTTTTTCACAAATTTGGCATGTTTTACGAAAATTTTGCAGAAATTGTCCATTTTTCCTCAATTTTGAGTCAAAAAGTCAAGTTTTCAGGACCTAAAAATTTCGTATTTCTGTATTTTCCAATTTTTTTCTGTTTTGTGAAAATATTTTCCTCAGTTTGGTAAAATTTTTGTCAAAAAAACCTGAGTGTTGCTAAAAACGAAATTCTTATATTGCTAACTGTTTTTGTTTAACTTCAATAAATTTCATATAAAAAAGATTCATTTATTGTGAAAATTAATGAAAGTATATCAAGTTGGAAAGTAATTCCTTTCAAACATGTAAATTTTTTGAGAAAAGCAAAAATTCTTTCCTTGTATCAAAATTTATGAATGAAAATTATGACAAATACGATTGTAGCATGAATGAAATTGCTAATTACGAATCATTAGTTTAATCTCATTAGGTTTTTTATTGTAACAGAAAAGAATTTTCTTCTTTTAGCACCATAAAATCAGGATTTTTTGACAAAACTTTTTCTCAACTCTTAGAATGTTTTGCAAAACTGAGAAATACGAAATTTCTAGATGTTGAAGTAGACAAAATTTTACTCTTATGTAGTAAAATTTCCAAAAATTTTGCTCAAAAACTCAAATTTTTTTGAAAACTCAGCCCAAATTTTCTCAAAACTGAGCAAAATTTTCCTAAACTGAGCCCAAAAATTCGCCAAAACTGAGAAATCCGAAATTTGTAGATTTCTAACCAAGTAGACGGTGTCAAAAAAGCCTGAACATTAGAGTTAATATCATTAATAAATACAGTGGTGTCACGATTTAACGACACATTTGGGAGGCAAGGAAAATGTCGTTAAATCGTGAGATGACGTTAAATAGTGACAGCTTATTTAGTAAATGGAGGCATCTTATATGTCGTTATATCGTGACATGTCGTTAAATCGAGTGTCGTTAAATCGTGACACCACTGTATTGTCATTTTCATTTAATCCTGAGGCACAAAAATGGCCAATTATAAAGTCTTGAAGGTAAAATTCATATCTTTTTTGGATTTAAATGTAGTCAAAAACATCCTGATGAGTTTTAAACATTAACTTTAATAACTTTCATTTGTAATATTATAAAAATTAATAAATTTTGAAAATTGTCAATTTTTCTTTTTTGTCCTTTTTCTCAAAACTATTTTTTACTACTTTCGTCCGATTCATTAAATTAATTTGGACTCCCCAATAGTGAGCAGCAAGTTGTACATGTTTGACTTTATTCAAGGATGCATTCTCAGACAGTTCTCAATTGATTTCAATAAGTTCTTCCCAAAATCATTTCAAAACAAGTTTTTGCAGATATTCTGTGATCCTCCTTCCGGAGCGCTAGTCATGACGGTCGATGGACCGTGCAGGAGTCCCATGATGGAAGGAAACAAAGTCATTGTGTGGGACATGAAAAAGTTAGTCCATAAAGAAAATCCGGATAATGTCAATTTAGAACCTGATCGGGTCATAGAGACATTCGGAAGCACAAACGCTATGTGTGTCAGTAATTCTTCAATTTACTACTCAAGTCTTTCAGATCAAAATGAGAATAATTTGATCCAAAGGGATTTTTGGAACATTCATAGAGAAAGACATTAAATTAACAGTTGGTGTGTAAGTGGATGAGAGATTTTATATTATCTTGGACATTATGGTTCCTTGCAATCTGGAGACTCATCAAAATACAAAACCTTGTACAATGTTTGTACAATACAAAAACAAATGTGATATTCTAGTTCAGTTTTAACCACAATACCTTATAAAGAAACTTTAATATCATATTTTACTTCATATCCCTTGTAACATATTTTGTATAAGTTAAGTATAAAAGACTTATCTTTCAACTAGACAAACAACAATATTGACAAAAATAAAGTTTTCTACTTTATCATATTCTCAATTTTAGGAGTAATTCGTTCAATCTCTGCTTCATTGAAATATCATAAGCAGCCTTCATTTCAATAAGGCAGAGGTTGTAACATTAATTCTTTTTTCAGCAAGAACAAATTCTTCAAAAGAAATGTCTACATTTCTGGATCTTCCATCTCTAGATAAAGAACGTACATGCTTATATTTTGGCTCTCTGATTTTCAAGTAGGCAGGGATTAGATGAAATTTGGAAGATATCAAATAATTGGCGCTCTCAAAATTATTAGCAAGTGATAGGAAGTGATTTCTAGTGTGATAAGAATATAAGACTCATCTAAACAAAATGTGGGTGAACGCTTCCACAAAAGCAGAAAATTTATGAATGCATTTAATTTTCTCTAATAAAATCTCCATTGAAAATCAATGGTACAAGATGAAAGATCAATTCTTCTTCTTTCGAGTAATGATACAAATTTAGAACATTTATTTCTGCATTTCTGTAAAATTTTACTATTTTGATGAATAAGAGATTATTTTTACCCTCCTTGTGTAGCAGATTCCTTATCAGTGTGATAAGAACTTGGCAAGTTCTTACTAAAGGGCAACAATTTTCAACTGACCTGTTCAGCTAGTTTTGGATCTACCTATGTTTCTGTGACCACCAATAGATTCCAAAATGAGTGAAGAAGAAACTGATTCATCCGACTCTGTAATGACACTCCTCTTTAATAAAGGAAGTTTCAGTTCAATCCTTGAATCTATATTTCTTAGATTATGTCTCTCAGATTTAGCCCAGGCTTCACTAGTTTGTAAAGATTGGCACAATTTCATCAAGGACAATGTTTTAAAAACAGTAACCGGAGAATGTAGAATCTTGAACAATTGGTTGAAAGAAGAACCAAAGACCATTTCTGTTCAGTTGGACAATGAATATAATAGTCCATACAGTATTGTGGCAGATGATAAAGATATTGTTGTAGGATGTAATGGATTTATTGATGTCTATTCAGCAGAATCTTTAACGTTAAAATCAAGAATCTTTGAGGAAAGCGGAGAAACAACTAATTCAAAATTTAAATTAGCCATGTCAAAACGAATCCTAGTAATTAAGATCAATGATAAGAGAGTAAGGCCGCTAATTGCATGGGGTGTCTACATCAGTGGTCCGTTGACATTCAAAATTTGGATCAGACATCAAAATGGCATTTATGAAAATTTTCCATTTAAATTGGATAGAAATCATACAATACTTCATGATTTCTGGGTGGCAGGAGATGATTTGATTTTGTGCCAAATGAATAGTACTGTCATGAGCGGTTTGCACTTGTTAAAAATAAATGAAGAAAATAAAAGTTATGATTTAATCTGGCATAGTTCAGCCAACATGCCGTCAGAATTGATTTCAGTATCTAACCCTTGGATATTTACTATAGACAATGAATTAGGCAATGAAGAATCAGATGAATTTTTTGATTTAACCTTACAGGTGTATAATTCCTCAAGAATGCTTGAACCATTGAACAAAATTCCTTTGAAAGTTAAGCGAGGAGGAGAAGAATACATTCTTGGACATTGTTTTACCTATCCATATGGAATTGTTATTGTCAGCAATATTGGGGTAAATGTTGACAGCAAATTATACATTTTTGATTTTGTTCAAGGATGTGTTCAAAGACAAATTTCAGTTGACTTCAATACATTTATCCCAGAACTGACTGATATAGGACCCGTGCAATTAAACTGTGATCCTCAATCTGGAGTTCTTGTTATGGCCTTTGCTGGAAACAAAGTTATAATTTGGGATTTTAAGAAATTAGTGCAAAGAGAAATTAGAAATAATGACAATATAGAACCTGATCGAGTATTAGCAATTGCTGATAGTATGAACAGTGTGTGTGTTGGTCAATCCTCAATTTACTTCACAAAGCTTTCAGATCAGGATGACACTCACGTTTATATAGTGCTGAGGCAGTCGGAAGTGACCACCTGCAGCCCAAAATCTTGGCAGCTATACCATGGATGTCATTTATGTCTTTTAAAATGACTATTTTGTGAAAATGAATAAACAGAACCTTTAGGATATCACAAATTATAATCAGGTCAGAAAACTTCAAAGACACAAATATTTTAGTTTCTGATATATTTGAGTTCAAAGATTTATAAGTCACTTTTTTGACACTTCCATGCCCTTGCCGAGACTGAGATTTGAATGCAAGACTTGAATTAATTGTATAAACTGCCTAAACTTTAAATTTTACCCTGCAAAAACATGGATTAAGAATTATATGTAATTTACTATTTCCCTCACATAATTTCAATGAAATATACTGTCATGTCTTCTTTCTCTCTTCTTGGCAAGGACAGTCAGCAGGCAGCACCTTCTTGACTCAAGCGAGGGCTGAACGCACACGAAAGAGCAAATGAGTTGATTAGCAGTAAGGCTATAAAAATGGTTCTCGATTTTCAAAATGGTCTTAAATTTTCTTTCACATACCAAAACCGGTTTTTCATGGAAATTTCTGAAAGCTCAGAGCAAAATTTTTGAGAATCTCATAAAAAAATTGGAGATTTTTCTTAAAATTTGGGCGTGCTTTTAGTGTATTTGCAGGAAAAAATTGCTTTATCGTATCTAGATTCATAATATATGGGAAAAAATAAAATATAAAGCAATCGAGAATCATGTGTTTCATCAGAGCTTTCCACAAATGTAAAAACTAAAATTATGTAATTGACACTATTTAATAAAGGGCCAAATTGCAAAAAACCTACAAAAGATCACTCTGCAGACAAATACTTACAAATTTTAGCAAACATGAAATGAAAAACTTCCTTTATATTTATGAAGTATATTAGCCCAAAAGAACATTTTACTTCTTTAAAAAAATTAAAATGCTTCATTTTGAATTTGAAAAAAATGAAAAAGTATTGCACTGCAGTGAGAACTTTTGGTATTTGCAAGAGAAATTGAGACACTCTTGAAAATCATGAGATGGCCTGATTTTCCTTGTCTTCCGTTTTTACAACCTTATTAGCAATGCAGCTTAAGATATGAAAGCTCTGGCCTGACACGTTTTAGGTTAAAATCCTTTCACCATAGCGAGGGACTGCATATGTGACATGAATAAAAGGAAAGAAGCAGAGAACAAAGGATCAAAATCTGACTAATAATAAATCTGAGTGGATGAAAATAAATTGATTCAAATGGATTTTTGGAACATACATCATAATTTTGTTTAAGTGTGTGATAATCTTGGTCAGTAGGATTTTTTAACATTCATGTTCACATAGATAAACGTCTATTAGGCTGTTTCACAAATTTCTCAAAAATCCAGGCTCGTAGCTTATTTTAAAGATTTTTTCATGCTGATTCCAAAAATGGTCTTATTTTTTCCAACTCACTTCTTGCAAGTACCATGCAACAAGCCCTTGAATTTTACTTCATAAAATGGGGCCTTATTAAGTGAAAAAACCTGTGCTGAAGCAAATTTCAAGTGCTTGTTGCATGGTCCTTGCATGAAGTGAGTTTTAAAAAAAAATAAGACCATTTTTGGAATCAGCATGAAAAAATCTTTAAAATGAGCTGGCCAGGATATTTGGACGCAATTTATTTTTTTTGATAAGCCTACGTCTATTTCAAGGACAAATCTGTATTATTATAGTGTTCCAAAAATGTCACTCATTGTGAATGAATGGCGTTGAATCATAAGACCTTTATAAATTTCAAGTACAAGCACACACAGTGTGAAATAATGAGATGTAGGCTGTGACAAAAATTACTTTTTTCAGAATCAAGAAAAACCATCTACAGCATCACAATTAACTACAATATGCAATGTGCCACATTGTACTTTTAAAAATCACGTCTAAGAGGACTGTAAAAATAATGTGTTATTTATTGAATAATTACCTTATTATTTTATGCTTAACCAAGCGTTCGTCTATGAAGAGACCCATTGTTGAAATTGAAGCCAAAATATCTCAAGTTTGGCAAAATTAAATGTGATTTTGAACCCATATATCAAGTCTTTCCAGGGGATTCAATGACAATTTTGGACAGCTTGAATATTGCTCTAAGTCTAACAGGATCTGCCATTAAAATTTTGTATTGAGGTGGATAGAGATACTATTTTCAAAAATTTCCAATAATTCTGAAAAATATGCCACATTCCCACAGAAATATTTGAAAATAGTATCTCAATAATTTCAATACAAAAATTAAATGGCAGACCCTGTTTTTAGGGAACTATTGACTCTACCTAAAGTGTTTAATAATCAAATATGTACTGACAAAATAATCTGTCCTTTTTACATTCTTATTTTTAAGAATAATTAAAATCATCTCAGTCTCATTGAAATATATAAAAATTGCTTGAAAAAAAACATATCAAACTGCATATATATGGCGTCCCAGCGGACTTTGACAATTATGACTAAAATTGAGATCTTTCTTAAAAATCAATTTCCACATTCAATTTTAATTCTATTCCACTGGTTTTGGTTGGAAATTAAAGATAAATATCTGAATTAAGTTATTATATGGGGCTCTCTTGGTAAATTTTTGTCTTTTGGTCCTAAATTCTAAATTTATGTAAAAATTTTGGCGAAAAATGGCCGATTTTAATCGTCAAGTCGATCCTCTGGAACGCCTCATATATCAATGTAGCAGAGAAATAATGACAATATTATATTTTTCAGTTTCAATGATGATCTCCAAAACCTCATCTCGCAAAATCATTCTCAGATAAGGAAATGTGATTATTCGAATTTTTGATGTGATTATGCCAGATAAAATTGTTGATTTTTCAAAGAGGAAGTGCACTCATGAAAATTATCAAAAACAAAAGAATCGTGTTGGTAGTAATTAGTAGCAATTAGAAGAAAGGTGAAAAATAAGTGAATTTCAATTTTGGAACAATTTTCTCAAGACAAGTGTATTCCAAAATGAATGGTGCAGAAATTGCATCAACGGACAATGTGATTTCACTGCTCTTTCTGAAAGGAAATTTCAGATCTTTACTAGAATCTATTTTTGTTAGATTACCTATCTCAGATATATTCAACGCTTCATTGGTTTGCAAAGATTGGCACAAATGTATTAGGAGTATTGGTTTCATCCCAGAGAATTGGTTATATCAGAAACTTAAAACCAAATCTGTGAAGTTGGAAACTACTCGGGGCATTGCTCAGATTGTAGCAGATGAAAAAGATATTGTCTTGACATTTCAAGATGTCATTGATGTCTATTCAAAGAGATCATTCAAAATGAAATCTAGAATCCTTGATGAAAGAACATCTGATCCATCAGCCGAGGAATCCCTTGCATCAGCAAACAATGACGGAATCCTAAATTATCCATTGGCCATGTCAAAACGATATTTGGTTTCAATAAATTATGATGGATCAAATAAATTCAAAATTTGGATCAGACATGAAAATGGAGCATACAAGGAATTCACTCATGAAATGTTCAAGTGCAATCCTATACAACAATTCTGGGCGATAGAAAAAGATTTGATTTTGAGCAAAGTGTGTTGCACTGGCACCTATGAATTGAACTTGCTGAGAATCAATGAAGAGAATCAAAGTCTTGATTTAATCTGGAAGAATTCTTATTCCTCATCCATGTGTGTTTCTGTTTCTGACCCTTGGATTTTTACTATGGATAGAGTAGACAGAGTCATGCGCCTTGATAAATATACCTTGAATGTGTTCAATTGTACAAATCCCAAAAGCTTTCAGGAGCGTAATCAGGAGTGTCAACAATTAATATACTCTAATAACCCTCAACAATACAATCAACAATTAATATACACTATTAACCCTCTTGTAAGTATTTTGGGATCACGCAGAACCTCAAGAAAGAATGAAGGAAAGCACAAGATTGACTTTCAATTTGAAGATGATGAAGAAATTTGTGGACAATGTTTGACATATCCAATTGGAATTGTTGTCACTAGCAAACAATTTAGAGCAGAAAAATGCAAAGTATACATGTTTGACTTTGCCAAAGAATGTCTTCTGAAACAGTGCACTGCTGATTTCAATACAGTAGATTTTGATCCTAAATGGTCAAAATCACTATCCAATGATCCACTACCTGAATTTGATCCAATTGGTTGGAGGAAAGCTGGTGAAGATTCTGCTAAAGGATTTGAAAGAATGCAGAAAGAAATATTTTGCAATCTTCCTGGAGTTGATCCAAGAGGGCTGACACTATTATGTAATCCTCCTTTTGGACTACTTGTTATGTCATTCACACGTCCAAGAAACATTGTCTTCTTATGGGACCTGAAGAAATTAATCGATGAAGAAATCCGGGATGATGGCAAGTTGGAACCTGCTGATCGAATAATAGAAGTTGGCGATGCTCTGTGCATTGACAAATCATGTATTTATTATTCAAGTCGGGATAAGGATGAAACCTCAGCTCACATTGAAAATCAGGAACAGAAAGAAACAAATTTGGTTCAGTTGGATTTTTAGAATATACATTAAAGTTGTGTCTAGCCTCATAAATGATTCAACATTAATTAAAAATACATTTTTACATACCGTTAAGTTAGTTATTGATCTCAGAGAATACCAAATATCTAAGAAATATCTTGTTATGGGATCTGAAATTAATCGAAGAAAAAATCCAGGATGATGGCAAGTTGGAACCTGTTGATCTAATAATTGAAATTGGCGATGTTGTGTGTACAGTATTGTCAAATCCATTATTTACTACTCAAGTGATACTGATAGGGACTGATTGAATAGTTGAAAACATTACTTATATTTGCTCTTCCCTCATGAGCAAGAATTATCCATAGATCTCAGAAAATACCGAATGATTATTTTTGTTTGGTATGAAATGTGTGATATTAATGTTCAGTCAGGCCACATGATTTACATTATATTCTTATTTAATTTATGACCAATAGTCTACCTCAAATGAAGAAAAAATAAATGAAAAAGTAAAATAGTGACAGCTCTAAAAGTAACAAAAATTGTAAGCCCCTAAAATCACAAATTTCCTGATAATTTCCAAAGTCTAATGGGACACCTCATATATAGATCTCAGAAAATACCAAATATCAAAAAAAAATTCCAAAATTGAGCTCCAAAAAAACGAGAAAAGTGAGAAATTTTCCTTTTTAGAAAAGAGCCATCGGAAAATATCCAAAAATCTCGCTCAAAATTTTAGGTTTGCTCCAAAATTTACGACATCCCAGTGCTGTACATAAAATTGTTTTAAGACTGTTTTAGAAGTATTTTTTAATAATTTTATAATTTATGAATGAAAATATATAGATAATAAATGTTAAACATAATGAAAAAGTGACTACCTTGATATTCTTTTAAATTTCAAATTTTACCAATTCTATTTTAGTATTTTTCCACAGCCCACCGAACACTGATTTAGGTTGTGTTCCATTGTCACTTGAGCAAATCTGGTTTACTCAAAATTACTTTTTATTCACAAATAAAAATGAGGCGTCTCAAATGAAAACCAGCGCTCAGTGTGAAGCACAAATCTTTCATGGAAGAATAAAAAAAAACAATTTTCAAAAAATTTGTGTAGTACATTTGGAAAATTAAATAGTCAATTTTGAAGCTAAAAATCATCCATTTAATTTTCCAAATTTACTACAAAAATTCTTTTGAAAATTGTTTTTTTTTTCAAAAAATCCTTGCATGAAAAAAAATAACTATGCCTAAACCAGATTTGCTCAAGCTGCTCTGGATTTCAGTGACAATTGGAACACAACCTAAATCAATGTTTGGCGGGCTGTGTTTCATAATTTTATAAACTATGCATTCATTAATACATTGGTGTCACGATTTAACGACAACTCACGATTTAACGACATATATGATGCGCCCATTTACTAAATAAACTGTCACTATTAAACATCATCTCACGATTTAACGACATTTTCCTTGCCTTCCAAAAGTGTCGTTAAATCGTGACACCACTGTACAATTTTCAAATAAAAAGATATGTAGATAATACATGTAAAACACAATGGAAAAATATCTACATGATTATCTTGATATCCTTTATAATCAATATTTTTTACCAAGTATATTTCAGCACTTTTCATAATTTTATTATATGATTATTTTATGAGAACAAACTTTGAATTTTTTAGTATAATTTTGGATAAAAAGTTATAGATAATACATGTGAAACATAATGGAAAAATAACCACATTATTATCTTGATATCTTTCAAAATTATATATAGTATATAATACCAAGGGTTGCGGGCATTATATTGACCGAGAAACAATAATTCTCGAAATTTAGTATAATTC
>JAOWAT010113555.1:0-10367 GCA_028571025.1 Longipedia americana
ATAAGCCTTGAATTGATTCCTCGCCTGGCCCGATGGTCAAGTTCCATTTTTGCGTATTAATGTATAGGGGGCCTGAGTTTTTGCATCTTCTGTTTTCATTGGCCTGATGTTTAAGATGATGGGCTGCTAAAATGAAAATGTGACTAGGAAAAACAAATTGGGATTCTGAAATGGCCCCTCTGAAATTAGGATTGTTGCAAATGTGCTAAATAAATTTTGTGAATGAAAATAATGATGCATACGATTCCATATCAAAACATGTTTTATAATCTGAAATGTGAGGTTTAAATAAGAAGAGGTTTCAAATACAATTCTTTCATTATAAGAATATGAAGTTCAAATTTTCAAATTTTTTTCTTTGCAAATAAGAAAATTACCAAGTAAAAATTCGAGACTCAACTCAATTTTACATATTCTTACAAAAAAAATTGTGTATTTTAATTGTCCTATTTTGGTGTTTCACAAAAATGCTCTGCATTCTTTAATGGAAACTTTAATTTTTGGGAGAGCGTTACCAAAATCTATTTGAAACACAGTTAAATTTGTGTTTCCTCCTCACATTTGTTTTGCCACTGTCATTTCTGCATGTCAATGTTTGAATACTACTGCACTGCATTTCTTTCATTTTGTTATTTCTGCCTTCACCTTTTTGAGCTTTTCAATTTCACACCCATTTCTCTAATAAACATTCAAAGTGGGTTTTCGATTCTTGCCTAAGCCCTAACTAAATCTTTTCTTAAGCTAACTTTCTGCATTTCGTGGCCGCTTGGGAATTTTAGCAGAAAATGGTGAAAAAAATGTTTTTTCCATCTATTTGTAAAAGTAAGCCTATTCACAAAGACCCGACAGATTTTGAAAAATGCAAAATCAAGACTTTACTTAATGAATACTAATCGGCCCGTAGTAAAAAATTTTCTACTTGGACGTTTTGCCTAAAGAGGAATTAATATAACGTCTTCTAAAATCAGTTTTGCCAATGATTGTGCAAAAATAGTGGATAAATATGTTAATTTGATTAGTTTTGCATAATGTCAACTATTTTTGCAATCAATAAACTGTTTACCATAAGAATCCAATCATTTCTTGCATAAAAATAAAATATGATCATTATACAATCACTACCTTCATGTTGAAAAATTTTCTTATATCAGTCACAAAATCTTAAACTTGCTAAAGACGAAACACAGAGGCATTTTACTTCATAACAACATTAATTTTCTGGTTCTGAGGAAGTGCAAACACCTATTAGAAAATGTTACTAATGTAATTTGACACTTAATAGTAACAGACTTAAATATCACCCTGATACTGAATCAATTACTACCAAAAATTGCTGATTTTATGACATTTTTTGACAAAGTAAGGGTCAAATATCAAGATATAGGATATTTTGAGACATTTTTAACTAATATAGACAGTTATACTTTTACTGTAAGATTGTCTGTCATTATATTTACTTATAACCATAAAACATTTCAATTTTTCACTTCCAAAAGGTGGGCTCTGTAAAAGGCTGTTTCCTAAAAATCATCTTTAGATGAATTGTGACAGAAATTTAATTTCATACCTTTCAATATGGACCTCAGTATTTGGAATTTGTCCTTATAATTGTGATTACACTCTGATTTCACAAAGAAATTCAAACTTTTCAAATGTTTTCTTTTTGTTTTGAGGGAACACAAATGCACACCAAAATATAGTATTTGTAATAGAATAGGCCAAATTGGCAGACTTAAATAGGCAACACTCGGCCAGAAGGTACATTCAACTTTTTGTGCAGCTGAATTGTTATTATGAATAGGAGTGCCAAAATGCATGTCAGAGGGCTTCTTTGCAAAATCCTCTTAATAAAAATCAGAGGAGCGAAGAACAAAAAGTAGTTCCAGATTTAACCTAGAATCCTGAGGCCAAAATGAGTGGGATCCTACTTTTTTCAACAGATTTGAAAATGGTGAGTTATGATTTACTGAATAAAATTGAAACCCTCGAATTTAACTCCTGGGTTTCTACTCTCCCACCTGACACAAGCAAAAATTCCTCTCAGGCGTAGGAAAATTATCAAATCAGTTAAGGAATAACTTAGAGACATGTGATGTTACATTACAGAAAGAATAATGCATGAGTGGAAAGGTTTGTATTAGAATTACTAATTGCTTGTCTTCCACAACAAAAAAATATGTGGAAATTCAGTGAATGAAAATATTGACAAGTACGATTTCATTACAAAAATGCTTATTTAATGATCTGAGATTTTCCAAAAGTTACAGCAACGGATCTACAAAAAATTTTCTTTTCAAGTGATCGATATACTTTTAAGTCAGCCCATATCAATGTAAATTCTTGTGTCTGCATGCTACATAAAAAATTATCCTGTGAATAGCCTTATTAAGACTAAGTTTTCTTGAAGGTAAAGTTATTTCAATGTCTATTTGTATGATAGAATTTCTTTTCATGAAATTTTTGCTTCATCTTATTTTGATTCAGATGAAACATTCCAACATTTATTTTCTCATCTTGTAATTTACTGCAATGCTTCCCCGCATTGTAAATTGGGTTTTTTATTCACTGTTGAAATCTATCGAGCATAATAATCATTTTGCGCAAAATAAATTACTGCAATCGAACATTTATTTCAGATATTTTGTTATAATTACATTCTTTTCATATAAGACTATTATATCTATATTCGCTGATTTTAGAATCGCTAATTGTGAAAGGCAAAAACAAAACAAACAATTTTGGAAATAGGGGTGATTCTCTATATTGAAATGTTGGCAGTATGTAAAGTTGCCGTCAGTAAAATTGTTGACATCAACAAAGTATTATGTGTTTTTACAAAAAATTTTATGAATTCTTGCAAACCAAAACAAATTTTTTACATCAATATTTTTTTCAAGCCAATAAACATTTGTCATCAATATTAAGATAGAGAGAATCATCTAGGTAGGTAAAACTTTTGCTTTGTTTTTATCTTTCAAACACATGTTCTGCATTATTGAAAGAAAATCTTCATCTTATTTTGCGTTGTCATTTCAATAGTCTTTGAATTTTGTCTCTGCTTAAACGTAATAATAAGATGACAAACACTTATTTCTAAGCTGTATCGAGAGAGGCAAGCACGGCCTCCTAAAGTGAGGATAAATAACTCATAATGCCTTCCAAAAGACACCCTATGGAGTGAGGTTAATCCCCCCTCCTCTTCAATAGATATCCACAAAGCACAGTTGCTTGAATTATTGTGGTATTCAGCCTGATATTCAAAAATTCACATCAGTCAAATAAAATAAAGAAACAAAATGGACATTCTAAAGCCAAGATGTTGAATACAATTTTTTGATGACAAGCCAAAGGTCTTCTGAAAAACAAAAAAGCCATATGTAGACTCTCAGTACACCATAACTTCTTATCAAACCATGTGATGTGGCTAAGTTCTTCTGAAGAACAATAAAAGCCATGTGTAAACTTGCGGTATCCCATAACCGCTCATCAAAACATTTATCAAGCAAAAACCATTTTCATAAAATCACATTTTGCCCACTTGACTTGTTCAATATTGCATGAATGGAAAATGTTTAATACAATGTTCAACATCAAAAAATAGCATTCAATAATATTGCCCAAATTATAAAGATTATGCAGTATTGACTGACCATTTGTGAACACTTTTTAAGTCTTTTAATTTTCCCTTGAATGAATGTGAATGTTTTTCATTAATCTTGAGTTAATATTTTCATCCATTTTTATATTCTCCAGGCTGAGAGCCAAACAACTGTGTCCTTCATGTAAGTAACAAACTTATGAACGTGACCAAAAGATGAATTCTTTCTGATCGATTGACTTTTTCCATTCAGTTCCATCATTCTTTCTTTCAAGCCAAATAATGTCTTTACTGCTTGGCGTGGAGAAAGAGAGAGAAAATAATAAGTTTTTAGAATGCCACAGTTTTTTACTTCTTTACATGTAACCATTAACCACGAAACTCGTTATTATTTTCGAACTTTAACCCAATCAACGCCAAATAATATGTACCTCTGGGAATTATCTTAAAAAAAGGTCAATTGACAACTTTTTATGAGTTTTTATATTATTCAATCCACTAAAAACTTCAAAATTGCAAGTAGAATTCATACATGTTCGATTTCTGGTGAAAACAAGATGATTTTTTGCTTGAAAATGGTGTGCTCTTCTTATTAAAAGTGAACAGCACTTTTTTTGTCGGCGTGGAGAGGGTTAAAATGTCATTTTTGTTCTCATCCTGCACATCTTTCTTGCACGAAAACTGTGAGGAAAGATCATCTTCATAGCCCTTTTCATCATTATTATCATTATTACAATAATAATCATATGAACATGTAATCATTTTTTGTCGATTTTTTGAAAGCACAGAAATATTTTAACATCCTGACAATTTACTCTGCTCATGTCACTTTTTTGTCTTTGATAAAAATTTATTTGAGTCAAGTTAAAAAGTTTATTTTAATTTTCTTTCTTTTTCTTCTGATTTGGACTAGTAATACTTTTTTATCTGATAAATGTTCCATGTGGGCGGTAGTCTTATCAACTGTAACTGCTAATAGTTTATGTATGTAGTACTCAATTATCATCTATAGAAAGACCTGTTAGGTGAATCAGTTCTTATTTGGAAAAAGTAATATTGAGCAAAATCATTGAATTGACACATTTTTAACACCAACTTATAAACATATATATCTTTGCCTTTGATGATATCAGTACAATTCACTTTTGTGACTATATAAGCTAAAATAACTTCAGTTTCATTATAAACATCCTCTTCATTTTTGGGTTTTTTGGGTCTTCACAAAATATGAGTTCATTTATAAATTGAGTCAAAATTCCTTCCTTTGAATTTTTCTCTCTTTTAATGTTTATCAATTGCAATGAGTGAGAGAGTTGTGTGATATTATCCATTCAAAAATTCCTTTTATATATTTATAAGCAGTCTGCTTCTTCCATTACACTCTGATAAAGTTTATTCATGTGCTATGCACTTTATAAATTCATTCTGTTCATTTAGAAGATCAATTTCAAATAAACACACACAACTCACACATTCTAATGTGTCAAATATTTGACAGTTATCATTTGTCTAGCAATGTTTTTTCTGCATCTAGAACAAGATAAATTTAAATGAGACCATTTTACTAAATTGATTTGATTTTAGTTTGTTAAGTCATCTTCAAAATTATCTGATACAATTTTGTCTCTCAGATTCTTAAAATTATTTTTCCTGTTCCATCCACAACCTGGTACAGGGAGACCATCTGGACCAATTGGGCAAGGAGCATCTAAACCTGGTGCACCATCTTTACCATCAATTCCTGGAGGTCCTTGTCTACCTCGCTTTCCTCTTATGCCTTCTTCACCTTTCTCTCCTTTAGGACCATGTTTACCCACAGGACCAGGATCACCACTTTCACCCTTTTGTCCAGGAGGTCCATGTGGACCAGTTTGTCCTGGAAGACCAGCAGGACCATCTTTACCCATGGGACCAACTTCACCCATTGGTCCAGGTAATCCCATAGGACCTAAAGCTCCTCTGTCTCCTTTATCACCTCTATCACCTTTCAAACCATCACTTCCTCTGTCACCCTTTTGTCCAGGTGGACCATCATTACCAGGAATACCAGGTGGGCCTGGAGGACCAGGTTGACTGGCAGTATATTCACTGTCATCCATGGGACCATAGATTCCTTGTTGCCTTCTTCTCTTTTTCTTTGATATTTTAGATTCCCCTTTGTCTCCTTTATCTCCCTTCTGACCAGGATATCCAGGTGGGCCGGGCAAACCAGGTGGACCCATAAGTCCTGGAGGTCCCATATCTCCATATTCACCCTTTTCTCCAATTGGGCCGGTTTGACCTGGTAATCCAGGAGGACCTTGATGGCCCATTTCTCCATTTCTTCCAGGTGGACCAATTGGTCCTCTATCACCAGGAGTACCAGGTGTTCCTTCCTTTCCAGCATCACCCTTAGCACCTTTAACTCCAATACTTCCTTGCCAGCCTCTTTCTCCCTTCTGTCCAGGCCTGCCAGGTCGACCAATGTTGGCAGCTCTTCCAGACTTTCCTCTCTTGCCACGTTTTCCTCTCTTTCCAACTGGTCCTTCAGGTCCAATAGGACCAGGTGGACCTTGTGGGCCTTCAACTATTTGCATATTCTGATCAGGGTCATAGATTGATACACTTCCAGGGTCACCTCTTGGACCAGGTGGGCCAGGAGGTCCAGGTGGTCCCTGAATTGGTTTGGCAGCTTCAAATGTGAATGTTCTTGAATCCATTTGCATTTTGTCACCTGGGTCACCCTTCAATCCTTTGGGTCCAGGCATACCATCAAGGCCATGCTTTCCTGGTGGTCCAGCTGGACCTGCAACTCCTGGCAGACCAATTTCACCAGGAATACCTGCAGGACCTCTTTCTCCTTGTTCGCCTCTCGGTCCTGGTGCACCATCAAATCCAGGTAAGCCTAATGGCCCTGGAGATCCTGGAAGACCTGGAGGTCCTGGCTTGCCAGGTTCACCCTTCAAAGCAATAACTTCAGCATATCCATATCCACCAGCTAGTTTTGTCAATGATGACCTCCTTCTGCTTCTTGTTACAGGCGTAAATTTATATATTTTCTCTCCAGGTTCACCTTTTGGTCCAGGATGCCCTGGGGGACCTCTTGAACCTGTATCTCCAACTGGACCAGGGAACCCTGGATATCCATCATTTCCTGGGAATCCAGGTGGCCCTGGTGGGCCTGGCAGTCCTGTGCAAGTGCATGAATGATCTTTTATAGAAGCTTCTCTCTTAAATCTGAGTTTCTCTCCATTCTGAATGTAAGGTTCGAGTTTTTGTAGAATTGAATCCTGCCAATGGGAAAGATCATATCTCTCCAATTCGAATTTCATTTCTTGTACTTGTTGCTCTAGTAAAATTTGTCTCTGCGCGAGCAATAAACTGAAAATGGCTGACATTAGACATAGGGTTGTTAGAATGACTTTGTCCCAAGACCTTATGGTTCGCCAAGATCTCTGAGCTAAGTTGAGTGTCGTCTGAGTGGAAACAACACCTGCTTTTGGCACAATTAATGAAGAAGTGGTTTGTGAAGAATTAGAAGAAGGAGATGAGGAAATAATTGAATCATTATCATCAGTCACTAAGGGGCGACAATTGAGTTTGAAACATTTTTATTTGCTGTGGGAAACATAGGTTTCAAATATAGAAACATTTATATCAAACAACAGTTTCAACCAAATTTGAGGCATCCGAGTGGAATTTAATTCAAAGACAACAATTTTTCAAAAATGAAGCAGTTATTCATTCAATTCTATTGGATTTTTTGAATTCCTGTGCAAAAATTCAGCTTCAGGAAATGCCCCCAAAAAGTATACCATTTAAGAAACAATTCCCAAAATTTCCTGTTTTTTGAAGTACAATGAAAAATTAGAATACATTTTGCTCAACTTTGTGGATTTTTCCTAGACATAAAATACACTGGGAAGAATCATTTGAGAAATTCTAACAATCTAGAAAATTGACAAACAATGTTTGTGTATTGTGTCCTTTAATGGTTATACAAAATGTTGCAGAAAGCAAATGTTTCATTTTTTTAAAACCAATGTTTCACGTAAGAAAACAAAATGTTTCGAACTCAACTGTCGCACCTAATGAAGAATATCGTCCTTGAGAGCTTTTCTCACTCGAGTTTGTCCATAACTGATCTGAATTTAAATGTAGGTTTTTCATTAAATTATGGGAAGTGCTTTTTGCAAGACTAGCAGAATCTCTACCAGCTTGCAATTGTTTGTGTCCTTCCCGCTGTCTTTTGTTGTCGAATGTGTGATTATTATGATTTTCATTATTTTCGTTTTTGCGTGGGTTGGAATTAAAATTTTCTTTGTTCGTATTTTCATTCATTTTCTCGTTGCCGATGCGATTGCTGCTGCCTTCACAGATTTTATTTTGGCCTTGGCCAGCGCTGCTATTGTTAATCATTTTGTGCTGTATAGAATCCTTCTCAAGTTCCCCTTTTGACATGTTAATCGTGAAATTCAAGATCTGCTTTTACTTGAAATATGACACTTTTCACAGTGGGTACTTATATCATACGAGATGAGAGAAAACACTTTTCGAATTACATTTTTGAATTTTTAAATTTGAATCTTTTGAATTTTCAAGCACAATACACTTTTACACTGAGATTCAAGATCCGATTACGACATGATGGATTGTTATAAAATCAGAATGACGGTTTTAACACGATGCTGCTTTTTCTAAATGATGAAGAATCACAGCAGTAAGTGTGTAAGAGTGATGCCTTTTCCCGTAAAATGTATTTCACATTTTCATGTTCACTCGCAGTCAGCACCCCTGTTTAGAAACTATTTCGACATGACATTCAAAAGAAATCTATTTCAAAACCACACTCAAGTTTTGAAAACTCACACGAAGAAGAAGCACATAAACTTTGTTTATTATTTTAATTCTTGTAAAATGCTTCAGAGATGAAATTTATACCAGCAGCACTTGCGGATGGATAGATGTATATGAACGTGTTTGTAAGCTTCAGTAGATATTTGCTGTTGACAGAAAAATCACTCTCTTGTTTTGAAAATTCAAAATTAAAAGGGTAACTCGATGACAGTTTGGAGAGAGGCAATTCTTGCTTCTGAAATTACAAAGCTCATGACCATTATAGCTTACAGAAATGTGTAATATCTCCAAAGCATTTCAGATTTGTAATCAATGATATCCAATATATCCACTGATTACAGTTCTGAAAGTCGTTTATGATTAAGTAAATGGAAATTAAAGCCAAAATTGTAGCTTACTCTATCAGATTACTTAGGGTTACAAATGAAAGATAAATTAAACCCAAAATATTAAATCTTCTTCGGATAATCTTCCATAATTTCTAATTTTTTCAAATATTGCTAAGATTCACCATACGTAGTGTCAAATGTCTATTGGAATTTGGAAACCCCATTATCTATATTGTTGCAAAATTCAAGTGTAACATCTTTTGCTCCTATATAATGGTCATGAGCAAGAAAGACCTACATCAATGTTGACAATTTTTTTAGGCTGCTGATCACTCACTCATTTGGAATTTTGACGTGCTGTTTGGATTATTTTCGCATTTTTTGGCACACTGAAGATTATGTTAATTTTGATTTTCTGAAGTGTAAATTATGTTTTCTGTCGATTTTGATGTACTTTTGTTGTCCACTGAGATCAAAAGATGAGATAAATTAAATCCTTTCCGGAATTAGTGAAACTGTATTTTCTTAATCCTAATTGAGATGTTACATTTTTGCGGAATTAATAGAGCATTCATAAACACTTCCTCTGAGGCACAGCTAAAATTCAAATTGTCACTTCATTTACACTCCATGGCCAAATATTCTTTATTCCGCTGATTGTAATGTAACAAATGTCGCTTCTTTCAAACAATAATTCCAACAATTTTGACCAGATCACTGCTATTCAATTTATTTACGACTCAAAAAGCTTTTAGCAAAATGACAATCACATTTTCGCATTAGGCACTATTTCACTTCTTCTTTAGCAGCAGACACAACAAAAGTATTTTGCAACTCTTAAATTAAATTTTGAATTTTTGTGTGTCTTCAAAAAAAGGTTTCAGAGAGTGAAAAATCTTCTTAAAGTCGGTCATAACATTGGAAAAGACATTTTTTCTTCTTTTTTTGATCACAAAATCAGTCTTCCTCACTCTTCATGTTCTTTGGGCAACTACAGTTCCTTCAGTCGGAGCATTCCTCGTCGGTCCGATCATACACAGTGGGTCACTAACATCGTTACGTGCTCATATCAAAGATGAATTTTCCTTATTCCATTGAGTGAAATATCAACTTTGTTACAGTCCTAGAAACTTACTACCTCTGTCCCAAAATAGATTGTGAACAATATCTCATGCTGTGCTAAGTTTCGCGGAATAACTTACTTCGATGATTTAGGTTTTCACTCAGTAAATAATTCCGCAGAACTTAATACAGCACGAGATATTCATAATCTATTTTGGGACATAGATATTAAAATTTAAGAAATTTTAGATTGTCTATAATAGTAAAAAAGTGGTTTTCAATGGTTGTGACTATATTTCCTACTTTTTTGGTGATTAATGAATATGTGATGCCCCAGAAGGAATTAGCCAATATCCGATCTGATTGAAGAAGATATATTTTATGATTATGCTTATAAGAAGTTAACCCAAAAATGCCCTTTCCCTTTTTCTATCATAATAGGGTCCGGACAAAAAAAAATTTGCGCCCAATTTTTGGTCTATCCCCCTAATATGATGCATTTTGACCAAAAAATGATTGCTAATCAAACATTTTTGCAAAAA
>JAOWAT010113666.1:0-10366 GCA_028571025.1 Longipedia americana
CCACTGTTGACTACAGTCTAGGCACTGCAACATAGATCGGAAGCCAGTAATTAAGTGTTTGGGATTGGTTAAAACACATAAGGTCAAATCAGAGGAACTGCATGTTCTCATATTTATAAAGAGCCACTGCTAGTGTCTGCATTGAGTGGTAAAAATATCCAGGGTGTTTTTGCATTCAAAGAGACTTCGTTGGCGTACGACAGTAAGGGAAACATTTATGAGTGGGGAGTCAAGGAAAACAAAAATGGGAAAGTTGATTTAGCTTATCAACTGAAAGAATAGTTATTGGGGGTTGAAAAAGGGATGAAACACTATGCAGCTCTAACTAAAACTAAAAAACGTACATTTTGTCTTATGCAGTATATTTGTGGGGGTCTATTCAGACATCAGGGGTCAATCTTGTCAGGGAAAACTCACCTAAAATAGGATAAAACCTGAATAATGTCGAGATTATTTCATTTGCGTGTGGAACTAGTCACGTAATGGCAGTTGACAAGGAAGGAAACGGATATGGTATCGGTGAGAATAAGGATGGACAGTTATGTATTGAGGCGGACAGAAATGCAAAAGCATTTAAGAAGATTGATGGAACAAAGATAACGGGTCCATTGAAAACTGTATTTTGTGTTGAGGACTGTTCTTTTTTTGTGAATCGAGACTAGTAGGTATTTTTTTGTGGTAAGCATTCTGAAACTAGTAATCGTTTTTTCTGATTTTTTAGAATAGAGTCAGCTTAAGATAAGGCAGGCGTAGTTTACCGGATAATTTGACACGCCGCTGAATGTTGGAGGAATGACCGGGAATTTTCATGTTACGGATAATTTGGGAGAGGTATTCAGGTGGAGAGTTGATTCTTCTGTGAAATTCAAGAAAGACTAAATTAAATAGCAGAATCACACAAGGGCTGTCTATAATATGCGAGGAGGTCAGTTTTGCTACACGAGTACAGTTGAACCTTCTTGCTGTAAATTGTAAAGACTGACGCAAAATCCGGAAAGTTATGAGAAAATTTGTTATAAGTTAGAGTTGAGAGACAAAATGGGTCCGTATAGCACCTAATTTTTAACGCCATTGCGAGTCCAGATATTTTGTTCAACCTATAAAGCTGACGCTAAATAGCTATACAAAAATAACGAGTAGTGTTTAATAGGACTGATATAGATGTAAGAGTACGGGATTTCGAATTCGATGTTGAAAGTGCACTAGTTTTTTGAGATGAGACTGATGAGTTTTGACTTGGTAAGAAACAAGGAAAACCTGTGTTCATGTGATTTACAGATAGTGGTTGATCGATCCGGCAAATATTACTTTTATGTGATGGTTGACGATTACAAGTTGTTTGAGTAGGAGCTTAACGTGTCAGTTTCCGAAAAGTAGAGATAGTTATAGTAAAAATTGAAATAGGAACGCAAAGTTCGAGAAGACTAAAGAAAGAAAAAGGCATAATTGGATAAGATGAAAAAGTTGGAGGAAAGATAGAAGAAAAAGGCCTAGGAGGAGTAGAGAAAGAGGTAAACTCAAAGAAGAGCATAGTAGGCTTTGAAACTGCATATGAGAGAGAAGGAGGAGTTGAGGCAGAAACTGGAGCAGGACAGGAAAAGGAGGGCGTAAATGCAAACTGGAGGTGGGTTTGATTTGAGCAAACTCAAGAAAAACTAGTGACTGCATAGGTGATCGATTGTATTGTTATTGGTTTGTTACCTAAGTTATACGCAGTCATACATTTTATACAGTCATAATTCTTATCATAGTAGCTATAAACATTTTGCAAGTAATTGGTTTATAAATTCAAATCCTCTCCCGCATGAAGAGAAAAAACAACCTAAATTCGGACTCTAAATAGGAATGGATTCCTCTACTCGAACAGTCGAAGCCTATAAATCAATCGGCAATAAGTATTTATTCTTCGATTGAAAATTAACAAAACGATATCTAGTACCAAATAAACAGGAGACAAGACAGCAAGGGGAGTTATCCCAACAATTCTGGATAATTTTAACCGATAATCGTTCCGAATCAAGGCATAAACTACCAGCCACAGTTTAACCACTGCGAAGGGGCACAAAATTACCAAAATGATGGTCAGCATTATTCTACTCCTGAATTTAAAGGATAAAGCATGCCTAAGAAGGAGTAGTAAATCGTGCACGTGATTCAGCCTGATGATACTTTGGAAGGCTTGTCATTGGCTTACGGGGTAATGTTTGGAGTTAGACTCAGGTTTCGATAACAAAAATAAAGCAGAGAAACAATATATAAACCGACAGCATTTATTACATGAAGAAACTCTATATTCCAGAACCGACTTTGGAGTATACTCCTCCCGAGGTCACTGACGAAACTAAAATTTCAAACGTGATGGGGTTTTTAGATCGGAGGGTACTTTCATGCTAATACTAAGGATCGTTCGAGATAGATTGCAATTTTTTACCTGACCGATAACGATTGGGACATTGCTAAGGCGGTAGAAGAGTACAAAAATGATTTGCAATGGGATAAAGGCAACTAGATTCAGAGTATCCCTATTTCACAGGTCCCGAGAGGGAAGTACGGAAAATGGTTCAATGGAAAGAACATGATAAAGCAGGAGTATCACTGATTTGCTTAGTTATGCATATGCATTTCGATTGAGGAGCATTTGATAATTTGTTGGGTTTTATAATGGGATACCTTTTTTTGCCAATGTCACTTTTCACAATTACATATCAAGCCTGAACTGCATGTAAGACCATGAGACACACAATATTGTCTGAACTATAAAAATACTCGGATCAAATGGCCTTGAATTACTCAGATTCCTGAATTTTTTATTAGCATTTCTCAGGATCTTGCATTTCCTCTGAAACTTACTTTTTCGGGACTGGGATAACTTCCTCTTTGAACTAGTTCGGAGTGGGGTAGTTTTTTGCTCGTTTTATCATGTCAAGAAATCTTAATGTTGAAAGACTTTAGTGATAATTGTAGGCTGCAGGGGAGATAGATCCGAATACCCAGGTTTTGGATTTCCCTCCAAGTGCATCTTGTAAGTATCTGGTTATTACACTGTCACGATAAGGCAAAAAGACTTTCTTATCTTACTATGCTTTTTTATACAGTCCTGAAACAATATTTCCCAACGCTGCAGACCAAATGTGGTGTTTTGGGGGGAATTGGTTAGTTGTCGGTCCGATTTTTGCTATTTTTTCGCTACCCGGAAGCTAGACAAAGTGATTTTTAGTCATTTTGATGATCTTTTGATTAGTCAAACTATTAACTGCATCTGGACAACTCTAAAACATAGTTTACGTTAACTAGAAAGTAATGACGGTTGCTTGTCGAGAATTAGCCCTAGACATTTTAGTGGAATTAATAATGGCATTGTTTTGCCCTAACTTGAGATAATTTTCAAAATCGGAATACTTTTCTACCAGTCTTTTGGTGACACCTTAAAGGAAAATTCCGTGGTTTTTATTTTCTCTAATTTTGATTTGAGTTGTCTGTTTATTGCTTGACTCTTAGTGAAGAAGGTCTTCCAGCTTTTCCTGATACATAGTGAACATTAGCATATTAA
This sequence comes from Longipedia americana, assembly GCA_028571025.1. Lineage (NCBI taxonomy): Eukaryota > Metazoa > Arthropoda > Copepoda > Polyarthra > Longipediidae > Longipedia > Longipedia americana. The sequence continues at coordinate 3,551 of JAOWAT010113666.1, forward strand.
GTTCGACAGTCACGTCCTTTTTATTGGTGTAGTTGTGTTATTTGATTTTATGGAGTTCTTAAATGAGATCACTGGCATATCTTGGAAGAATTCCCTAAAATAAAACTAATTTCTACGGTGAATTACGACTAGTTGTGGAATAGGGTAAAGGTTTTTCCCGCACCTGTTTGTCCGTACGCCATAACGCAAGTGCTGATCCTTTCCCTCAGACTGTGGATGAGTTATGTTTGGATGGAGTTATAGATTGTTTGCTGGTTCGCGAAGGAAACAGGGTATTCTTTGGGCCTGGGTTATATCTATATTTTTACGCTGTATCGAAGTCAATTTCTTTTTCTTGGTTAGTATGCGACCAAAAGGAATGATCAAATTAAAATTTTCGATAATTATCTTTGTCCTCAGGATCTCTGATAATTGTTGTAGTCTGATTAATCATGTCGATGCACCTCGCAGACTTGAGCTATTTCTCTTTGGGGGCGAAAGGTCTAACTCTAGCAGCAACTTTGATATTCATACTTCTTATTTGTTTTAAAAATGAAGAGTTATTATAATGTGCTTCGATAATCGTGCGTAATAAGTTCTTTAAATACTGAAATTCGTAATTTTCAAGCGAGAAACCGCAGTGTTTTCGGCTTTTTCCCTATTTACTACACTCTAAATGCTCAAAATGATTTTTTTTTTATATTCAAAAAACGAGTGATTTTTTAGTTTTGCCAGTCGTGAGTCTCATTTTGATGGTTTACTCAGTTAGGGTACTTTCTTCGGATATTCAGGAAGTATTTATCGGGGCATTGAACAAGGAGTTGATTTAGATAATATAGTAAATCTTAATTGTTATAAACCTTGACCCTGTTATATTTTTATTCGTATGAAGGCTCCTAAAAAGAACGGCAAGCGGAAAATGGGATTAATTAAAGATAGGGCATCGCGAGTTTTTCGTCCCAAGAATACTAACATTCTGCAGCCTCCTGATCCGGAGAAAATTGCGAAGTAATCCCTCATTTTTATCGATTCTGCCTCACCGTAAAAGAAACAGAAAAAGTTTTTTCGCACGGACAGACCCGCTGATGATAATGGAAACATTAGTGGCTGGGTTGAGAGGTATGTTGACTCTGATCTCCGAATTGATGATAAAAAATAAAATGCTCGATCATTCTTTAGAGTCAATAATGCATCGAGAAACCATTTTCATCAAACTATCAATTTGTCTCGAGGATAGAGACATTATGTCCCTCTTGCAACAAATTGGGGAATTCAGAATGGGGATAGCAATCAAACCCTTCTACGAACAATGACTTCTGGTCGGAGAAGAGTTTTTGGAAATAATACGGAAAACATTAACTTTAGAAGCTAAATGGGCGGATAAGGGTAAAATGTGTTTCAGAATTTAAAACTTTAGTTGAAGAAGTTAGAAAGTCCGGAGAAAACTAGGAGGAAAGGCGAAAAAGCTGAGAAGTAGGATTTTTTAGAAAAGATCAGTAAAAAACGGAAAGACACCACTAGGGTGTAGTAACTTATAAGAAGGGAATGCAAGATCAACCGATAGATCGAAAACAATTCCAAAATATTCTTAACAACGGCAAATTCTGGGAAGTCCGCCATAATAAACCGACCAGTGACTCCATTTTTTGTGAAGATGAGAGTGTAGAAAGGATAGAGGTGCAAATCCCAGCTTTAAAGGTAGTACAGCAATGAAAGGAGGCAAAGAACCTTAAGGTCTATCCTTCAGTGATATGAATTACTTGCATTTTTCTTCCAGTTTTTCACTTATTAATGCTGTCAGATAGAATATTTTCGAATAAGTTTATTTATGAGTTATGATTTAATGATAAAAAGGTCTTTAGAATTCTTAAGCCTATGCTAACAGACAGCATTTGACTTACAAAAACTGTGCTTAGTGTTTACGAGAAACTTAGGCAGCATGTAGCTCGTTAGTATTAAACGAATTTTAAAGTTTATGGGAACTGATTCATATATTGATTATATTTGCAAAATAAATTGAAAAATGCAATAAAACCAGGAGAAGGCAGAGCCAGCGATGTGCTTGAAATGCAAGTACATGTATGGCAATCCTGCCTTTTAAAACATGTGCTCATCGTGCTTCAAGTATTTCAAATGATAACACTAGAAAGTAAAAAGCCAAGAATTAACTGGATTCTTTGAGCAAGAAAGTATCAAGTGAAGGTGTTTTAGCTAAGAAATAGGCAAGTGATAGTAAGGGCTAAGAAAATAGCTTGAAAAGGGCCCGACCTTGTCCAATGGAGGAGAAACAGTAGAAAACGACTGGGAAGTGTCGTGTTTGTCAGAAAAAAACGGGACTTCTCGGGTACAAATGCAAACACTGCTAGACAGAGTTCTGTAAACTTCATAGATTGCCTGAGGATCATGAATGTGATGTTGATTTTATCAGTTAGGGGAAGAAAAAATTGAAAATTGAAAACCCGATGGTTGGAACTGCCAAAATAGAGAAGATCTGATGACTAAAGTTCGAAGCTTTTTTCGGCTTGGACACTTTGACTGATTGTTTCCAATGAAAATATGTTCTGAATCATTTAATGGCGAAATTTCTTACTTTTCCATTCGTCTCACTTATTTTTTTTAAACTTGTCAAATAATTCTCCGAGAATTTTTTATCTTTGTTGAGCTAGATTTTCGAGAGTTTCTCCTTCTTCATATGGAAGAGAGTGATGAAAAGATTATATAGTTTAGGGTTTTGGGGAAAATAATTTTTACTAGTTAACTCTTGACGTCGTTTCAATAAGAGGGTCACGATGACTGAAAGATATTTCGTGTGGATTCTTTTCCTACAAAATATCTTATTTAGTTATATTGTTGGTGAAGTTGAGGTTAAGCTGTTGTTTGGCATTCAGTCCAAGTTTTTGTCTGACAAAACTGGAGACTGGTTGCAATACAAGTGTTATTTTCGCGGATTTCAATTTGGATTATTTGGGTGGATTGATGTCGATATCAATGGCTTGATGTTCGACCATGGATTTGTAGGCGTTTGAAATTTCTATCTATCCGATAAGCTAGTCCGAGTCTTGCAGCTGAACATCGATGGTCAGAAAATCGTTGGCGGTGAGACAGAGATACTTAGTTTGGAAGGGTTTGATTTAATCATAGAAAATTGAGTTGAGGATTATAGAAACTTTGAGTTTGGGAGCGTGTTAAGGTTTATAGACTATGGATTGATAGAATATTCTGCCAGGAATCATTTTATAACGACGATTTATCAATAAAAATAACAAAAAGTTATTTCAAAATTACTGCTAAGCAGATTGATTCAAAGCTTTTATTCCAGTTCATTGAATTCTTTTGAAGGGAAACTATGCCAGACTCAGTAAGATCATGGTTTTAGTAAATGTTTTTTCTTATCGTATGGCTTGCATTATTTTTGTGTTATATAATTAAAAAAAACAGAAAATGGGGAATTGTATAGGTGCAAAACCTCGAAATTAACTGAAATATAAATATAAAGAGGGGAAGGAGAAGGGTGAATCCGTTCGTAAAAAGACACTGAGTCGGTCTCACTCATCCGACAGTAAGAAATCGAGAAGATCGGAGAATGAGGATAGTAAATCCGAAAAGAGAAAATCTGTATAGAATTAGATGCCAAAAAAAACTATGGATCGAAAAAGCTTGCAAAATGAGAACTGCTTATAAGTTTCAAACTAGTTTGCTCAGTACGAAACGGTGAAGGATAGAAATGTCGAGTACGGAAAATTAAGTGGGAGGAGGGTCGAAATAAGAATAGATTGACATTGGGGTAAAAATTAATTTGGAGAGGATTGGGGTCGGAGGTAGTGATATTTTATTAGAAGGTGATTATATTTATTAAAATATAGGGTGGATTTTTACCTTCGGGTTTTTAATAATAAATATCACGAAGGTTAAAACGTTATGGACTCCGAGATTTAGTTATCGGGATCTGAGCGTGGTCGAGAAAGTTCCTAAAAGGACTTCCTCGAGGCTAACTTCGAGGAGATTTTGGATAGGCATCCAGATCTGTCAGCGTAGAAGGCTTTCCATCTCGAATACTGTAAACTTTATATGCAGTATCTAAACCAAAACAAAAAAGTCCATATCATTTTTATTCAGATCTAGTAGACTAAGAAAGATGTCATAAAACTCAGGCAATAACTTTACTCTATTCAGAAGTCCAAGCCTCCCCAACTCACTTCCCAGCCCCCGATCGCCCACCATCATCTTTCCAGCAATAACAGTCCCTCTGAGAAAAGACGTCGAATTCGGCGCACTGCTAATGAGATTGCCCGACACTATGTGTGTCAGGTTTAGAAGTGTCGAAAATCGTACGGTTCTGAGGGTTCTCTGAATCAACACATTAAACTAAAACATAAGGAACTGTTGGAGAAAGAAGAGTGCTGACTGACTCTAATTTAATTAACTTCTGCTAATTGATCAATATTGGTTCGTAATATTGTCAAATTCTGTTTTTCTGTTTGAATTTTCGGAATAAATCAGTGTAAATGATCAATATTTAAAAAAATTAGAAAAGTTGGGAATTATGTTTGATGTAATTTCATAAGTTTCTCTTACAGAGGCAAAAACTTGTAAAGATCGATAACTTAGATTTTTCGCAAGATCAATATTTGAACGGCTAGTTATTAATTTCCCATTATTCGATGATGTGATCGACATTTTATGAGAAGTGTGCGACTCCTGAGTCAATGCAACCGAAAATATCTGCTGAATATTTCACATATTTGATTTTGTCACCTTCACAGACAACATCACTTTGTACCGTGAGTCTTCGTGGTCTTTTATTTTTGACTACAATTTCTCTGATTTTCATATGTTTTTATTTCATCTGAGAATATCAGAAAAAATTTACTTCCAGATATTTGTTGAGGTATGCCTAACCTTTTTTGGAGTCTGCTGTGGATTTATAGACTTGGAGGTGTTGGAGGAATTTACCCATGGCTTGACGCCCTTTGGTTTTGATGGATTCCTTGTTCAGGTGGATTTAGAGGTATTATTTGCCATCTCTTTATGTCTATTTAACTTAGAAAATGCCTCCTGCTTCTTCAAGAACACTGTATATAGCAAATCTGCCACCAATGTGTGCTTGTAGCCATTTTTTAGAGTTCAAATCAAAGAATTCCATACCCCTGATACCACCAGCGATCAAGTTAAACCATTCCAGATATACAATGTCCCATCTTTCTTAGGCAGTGTATTTTGGAAGTAGGGTTTATTGGATTTCCTCGAAAGTTCCTAAGAACATGGCAACACTATCTGCTCTACATTCCTCATAGCATGAGGCAATTTAACCGAACACACTATGCCAGGTTTCGTTTGGCTGATAAAAACAAGTGATTTCAGAACCGTCAATAGGATTTGTGAAGTTGGGTTTAGAACGGAACAGTTTGCCAGAGCCGTGACCTAGGAGTTCGTGTAAGGCAACATTGAGAAATAATGCTGGCTTGAAATATTTCACATGGAGTTCTTTTTATTACTCCCGACAAAATAGGACGGATTTCATGGTTGGTTGGCCGTAGGCATTTCCGAGATTGACATTCTTGAAGCCGAGATTCTAGCGAATATCATCGTAATTTGGAATATTTATTCCGATTGGAATTCCCGAAGATCCGAACGCAAGAACTTCTAAGCTGGTAAAATCGGGTCTTTTAAACTATTCAACTTCGAATTCAGACCCCCAGGGCAGATGTTTTAAGTAAACTTTAGCATTGTCGACTAGTTTGGTTAGTAAGAGAGACTCTTCCTGATTGACAACGGCGACAAAGCCTTCAAATTAGGCTCTGATTTTGAGAGGATCGAGATAGCTTTCGATAAAACCTATGTTGGTTTCGATTACGGGCTGGACATCTTTGATCCAAGATCTTTGAGAGTCTTTGTGTTTTTCCATGTCACCCGTTTTGAAATGTTCGATATATTCACCGATCATTTTGGACTGAATATTATTAGCACTATGTTTCTTGGCTTATTAAAGGTATTTGTTAGTATCGCTGAGGAATTTGGAGAATTATCCGTACTTGACAATAATGTGATAACCGTTTTCCTCCCATATTTTTTCCTGAGTATCGGTTGCCGCGACTTTGATGATAAACTTTTTGTCGCCAACTTTGACGAGTCTGTTATTTTCTGACATTAATCCTCTTTTGATGGTAATGGCCTTGATATCCTCAGCCTATTGAGAGGTAATATTTCCAGAGTAGTAGCCATTGGTTCCGTTCTTGTCTGCAAATTGGATGAGTGCATAAGGAGTCTACCAGGCAAACAAATACTTTTCGATTTGGGAGTATATTTTTTAGAATTATTACTTGTGAGTTGACCAAAAGTCAGTGAGCAGCCAGAATTTGCTGAAATTTTACTGTTTGCATTCAGGAACAAATTTACTGTCTCCGAAGGATTTGAAATTGCCAGCATTATCAAGGAACGCAGATAGATAGAAATAGATTTTGTTTGTCTCTTATTATCCGAGTTCAACTTTGACTTTTTCAAAGAGTTACTTTGCTGAAGTTTTTCCGAAGCCTTTGAGGAGGATGTAGAGAAGAGCTGGCGACTAGTATGACCTTTCAAAGAAACAGATTTTAGTTCCGCTCCATGAGGCTTTTGCGAAATTGTAGGCGTATTTAGCTTGAGTCTAGTTAAGACCTGCGAATGCGACTTCGCAATCGATAAGTGCGAAGGGAGTTTATGTGGAAATGAATTGAGGTGCTGACATATCCGAATTTTAATCCCAAAAATGATTTAAATTTTGATCAAATTTTGTGATATATAGTAAATGTGAATGAGTAGAGTCAAACTTTAATGTGGAATTAAAGTCTCCCCGGCATT
>JAOWAT010113777.1:0-10365 GCA_028571025.1 Longipedia americana
CTCTTTTCCCATCTCCACAATTAGAAACAAGCTATTACAAAGGTCATCATATTTTTCTCAGATTTTTGAATGTACCAGCTACTGCTATTTTTGATTCCCCCTCCGTACCTCTTTCAATTTTAAATACTGTTCAAACACATCAACAAATGTTTTTAAATAATCTTGATAATTTTCTTCAAATTTCTTCTTTTTTAATTCATTCAATTGTTACAAAATTTCATACAGGTGATTCAATCCCTGTGCAAACTGATAAAATTAATGAAACTAATCTTCCAACATTTATTCCTCCCCCTAATAATAATATTTCTAAAACTGATACATTCAAAAGTTTGGTTTTTCGAGATGGTGTTCTTACGGTTGATAATTTTATCCGTGCACAAAATGATGATCCATTTTTGTCACAAATTATCAAGAAACTAAAATCTCCTAAGAAGAATGCATATCCTGAATTAAATACCAAATATGAACTAATACAAAATGTTCTATTTTGCAAGTTAAATGATAATGGTGACTGTTTCACAAAACCAAAATTATGTATGCCTTCATTTCTTATTCCATATGTACTGGATCTAGAACATCGTTATCCAGAAGCATCACATAAATTTGCTTCCACTATGTTTCATAATATTTCTCAAAAATATTATATACCAAACTTGTTGAAAGCATGTCAAACAAAAGTGGACAATTGTAGGGGATGCGCATACAATCAGCCTGATAAAAGAGGTAAACAACCATATGGACAATCAAGAAAAAAATTAATCCCTTTAGAACATCTTGTTATGGATTTTGCTGTTTCTCTTCCCCCATCTAGTGAGGGATATTGTAATATTTTACTTGTCATGTGTGCATATACTCGATATTCTTTATTTTTTCCCACAAAATCACGGACAGCAAGTGAAATTTTGAAGATCTTTATAACTTCTTATTTTCCAACCTTTCAAATGCCATCCTATATCACAGCTGATAATGAAAAATCTTTTCATGAAGGTGTTTTTGCTAATTACATGAAATCATTCGGTGTTATGTTTAAACCATTGATTCCATATCGACCTTGCTCTGCAGGAAAAATTGAATCATGTGTTAGAAAGTGTAAACTAGCCCTGTCTAGTTTTCAGCGAGAAATGGGTTCTAGAAAAGATTGGCCTAATTATTTACATCTAGTAAATTCTGGCATTAATAATTCTTTTCATTCATCTATCAATATGTCACCATGGAAAGCTCTTTTTGGGTGGCAGAAAACATCACATGTCTTAGATATCCTTCGACTTGATTTTGCTGAAGCTGATAATTCGGAAAATCCTGATACCTTTCTTCTCAAACGCATTAAGAGAAAGCTCTTGGACAAAATCATTTGTAACCAAGATAAAAAAGTGCGGGACGCAAATTCAAGACATCTTAATAAAAACTCAGTTCATCGTGACTTTCAAGTTGGTGATAAAGTGAAACGACGTCGTCATAGACATGCATACCAAGTAGGGGTTAATACCCAACTTGAAGGCCTTTATACAGGCCCTTACACTGTAAAAACAGTGTTAGATTATAACTTGGTTCTGCTTGATGATGCCACACACCAGGAAGTGCTTGAGTCAAAAGCTCACTGCAAAATCATTACACCAAGTGACTCTGACTTGAGCATACCTCTTTCAACTTTTAAAGCAATAGAAAAATTTAGAGAAGGTAAGCACTCAATGCTAACTCGCACAAAAACTAAGCAAAGTTTGAAACAGTGATTGTAATTTATTTTATAATGTTTTCTTTTACTACATTAGTATCAAGTTGTTTCTTTATTTTGGCTATTTCAGCCTTTTCATATGACTTTATTTATTTTGATAAACTCTACTCCTTGTCATCACATTTTAATTTGTCGCTTGCTGTTAATGTTACCCATTTAAATTATCAACTATCACAGACACTTTTACAATATTTTGCTACTTATGAATTATTGCACCAAGTGCGTGACATCATTCTAGCTGAAGCATTGTATATCCCATTACATTCTTTTCATTTGCATGGCTTTTTAGAACCTTTGCAGTATAGCTATAATACTTGTCAGTCATTGCCATACAATTGTAACTTACCTACTTTTAATTCTTTTAATGACATTAAAAGACTACAAAATGCAATTACAACCATCAACATTCCTGAAGTGCATACGGATTATATTGTGAATAATAATGGCCATATTTTTCATAATGATGTGCAAATAGATTCTTCTCATTTTCTTATGGATCAAAATGTGGAAAAACCTTCTTGCTCCCCTGATTTTGAACCAGTTAAAAGTAAGTGTATACATACTCAAAATATTTTTCAAACTACATATTTTCTGGCTGTAGATTATTGTAAAATGATAGATTCAAATATTCTTTATTTATTAAATGAATCGGATTCAGATGCTGCAGAAAGTATATTCTTGACTAAAAATTTTCATTCCTTTTGGATTGGTGGAACTTATTCTGACACGGAATTCCCTGACCTTTCTTACTGTGTAGACACAGATCATTCTAAACCACACATTGTTTATGATGTTAAATTTCGTTGTTTTGACCGAGTTAACTCAAATTTCATGGCCCAGCCATCTTGTCAACATCCAATTAAAACTCACCTTGAGAAAATTTCTTCCTTTAGTAACATGAATTTGAGACTTCCATTCCTGGTGGATAAATATTCTCTTTCATTTACCAAATCAGGAAATTTTTATTTAGGTAGTGCTAGTCGTCGACTCCCTACCATTTGCAATTGTAGCTTTGATTTAAACTTACAAAACTTGCTTTACTCTTCTCAGGTTCAGTTGATAGCAAAAATTAATACTACTATGAGTACTCTTTCCAGTCTTACATTTCATAAATTCCGCCGTATGTTTTTAAATCCCTACACTGTAAAAACTACCCTTAATAACCAACTTTTTCTGGATATTTATAAAGCTAATTTTCATTTAAGATATCATGAAGCTTTGTTAAATGTTACTAAGTTTCTTGATTATCATTCTTTGTTTTCTGATTATTTTCATATTACTTTTAACCTGTCTAAATATTCTTTTATCCATTCCTCTTCTATGAACCCCCAGGAACCTTTGTTTTCATATCAAACCTTTCCTGAAATATTGCAGAGAAGTAATGATCTCCTATTTACATTGGAGCAAATGCCTCTTTCAGTTCCCCAGGCGGATCTTTCTCATTATCATATTAATTATGATAGAGTTCAGATTATGTCCTATTTGTCAATGATTCAAGTTAATCATTTAGCTATAGCTACTATTATTGATGATATACAAATCTCATATAATGATTTATTATCCCAGGCTTTCTTAAACCTTTATTCGTTAGAAAATTTACTTCAAAATACATTTTCGTCGTCTTTACCTACTTCTACAGCCTTACGTCAAATATTAGATATAGCATATATACACTTGCCTCCTGGTTACTCATTTTTACAGGAAAAGGTTTTAGAAATTTTTAAAACTGCAGTTATTAGCACTTCTTATGATAACTCAATGTTGATGGCGCATTTTCATTTACCAGTTACTAAAACAAATGATATGATGCTGCTTTATAAAATGAAACCAAAACCTTATTTTATCCCTAAATTAGGCTTTGTTCTTCCTATGTATGAAAGCAACATCCTTGGTGTCACAACTGATCAAGCATTTAGTTATATTAATGCATCTGACTTACTTTCTTGTAATTATATAAATGGTTATTTGTGTGATTCAATACAATTGCTACATAAATATAGTAAATCATGCATGATATCTCATTTTCTGAGACAGACTTATGAAGCATCTAATAATTGTAATTATCAAATTCTTCTGTCTTCATATTTTCATTTCTCAGAAACAGGGATTCTTTATTATTATGTACCATATATTACTAAATCAGTATTACTCTGTACAAATAAGAAACATTTTGATTATATTTTTCAACTTGGTAATATTGTTGTGCCAAAAGGGTGTTCACTTTCTCTCAATGATACCATAGTTTTTGAAAACCCGTTTACAAACTTTACAATTTTAACTAATTACAATTTACCTAATGAAACTTTGCATCTAATCACCCCTGACGCATTTATTCCAACAATATTGTCAATGTTAACTAGAAAAGGATTTTTCTCTCTTTTTCTTATATTACTTTTTATAATTGTTGTATTAGCTTTCCTTATTTTAACGTTTGAAATGATACTGATGAATGAATCCTTTGGAACTAAATTTTAATCATTTTATTGCAATATTCTTAAATGGTCTCCAATTTATTCTTTCATCTGTTTTTAAATGTTTTTTTTTTATAATTAAACTTTACAAGCAATATTCCTTAAAACATGGGATCTCTTGTTCAATACAATATCAGGCAATGGTTTTGTCTGATCAGCAAAACTATTGCTCACTTCCATTTCAGGAAGTGCAGGTGGTGAGATTGCCGGGATTACTGCTATGTGAGCTGCAGCTTCCAGAGCCATTGTATTGACCAAAGGAACTTGTGTTTCCTAACTTGCTCCGCCCCTAAAATTTTCATTTTGAGGAACCTAAACTTAGTATTTCATTCATCTTTTCAACATCTAATTTATTACATCATCTTAGATTCTCCTCAAACAGGTAATTTTTACTTTATTTTTAGTATTTGAAATTACTTTTAGTAATATGTCTCACTTTATTAAATCATTTTTCAATGCTTACATGACTACTGGTAAGGTAGATACGTTACCAGCCATTGGTAGGGCGCGGACTGATGCTTTAACTTTTCTTGAAAATAAATTAATTTTTCCTACTACTGGAAAATTTAAACTTCCACATTCAAATCTTGATTATGAAGCGATTGCCAAATACCTGCTTCGTAAACTTCCTGAAAGTTCATCACATATAAATGTCCTTCTTACTCAAACACTTCTTACTAATCCTTCTTTAATGGAAAATCATGAAACTGTTTCAAGAACTTCAAAACAATTTTTATTTACTTTCTTGCAAAATGCTCATACATTTATTCCGCCTCGTTACCTTGTTTCTGCATTTAATGAATATTTCAGACATAAAGAAGGAGCACCTAATTGCTTTATTCACTGTGCTCTTGCAGCTGTTAATAATAAAGTTTCATTTATAGAAAATTTTTCAAATTCTGTTTTATCCATCAATTTACAATATATGCCATTACAAGCTTTTAATTTGCAACATCCTCAAAGACAATATAGATTTTTAAAATGGCTTCAAATTCAATTTCTTTATGTCTTATACCATCATCTTTCTTCAATACATTTAACCACTGCATCAGATGTAACGGCAGTGGCCATTTTTAGTACTCCTTGGGAAATATTTACTACACTTTCATCAGACGCTATTGAATTTAGAGCTCTTTTTAATTTGCAAATTAGTTACTTATCAGCTTACTATGTTTATATTTTGCAAGGATTACTATATAAGTATATTTGTTTTGAATATTAACTGCTTTTAACTTTTATTTTTCAGACATTATGTTGCAATACTTAGCTGACCAAATCTTGTACAATGAAATTAATGGCAATTATGTTTTTAAATGCCCATTGTGTCCTGTTACCCTGACAATTTTGGACTTAACGCCGCACCAACCCACCATTGCCAAGCATATGAAGAACTGTTGGGTGCTTAATTCAAAAGTGCTAAGGATACGTGCTTCTTATACGGAATGTGATCTGGGACACATATTTCCACTGTCCGCTTCAAAACGACATCACATTTGTCATGTCATTTCCTCTTCCAAAGTTTGTGAGACTTTCAAGAAAGCTGCTGGCATGTATTATATATTCAAGCATGCACCGATTTCTTATCCAGATATAGACTATATTGCTATTTCTAATGGGTGTGCTTTGCAACAATTCAATAGACACTCTTGTCCAGAGGATGCTTATGATGCTGCGAAGACATTCTTTGGACTGCAAGTTACTGCATTTATTGATGAGATACGTACAGTAGTGAAACATCTTTCAGAGACACAAAATCTGCCAGATTTTTCAAAATATTTCCTGACCACAACGCCTCAGGTTCTTTGTCAAGAAAAATTAAAAACAGAATCGAATACAGCCTTTATGGAGCGCCAGAAAGCCTTAGTCTGGCTAAATATTGTACCTACATCCTTCCTTGCTTCACCTAAGCCCCAATCCATCAAAAAGTCACCCTTTGATACTTTCAAATCAATGACCAAACGTCGTTTTCAATCACAACAAGGTTTTCAACGTGACTTTCCTTTGGACACTATATCCATAACCTCATACCATCCTGCTGCTGATTTACCAGTTTGGGAACCTCGGTCCCTTTCTCCATCACCCCCGCCATACCCAGGAAATTCGCAAGCACGACCTGCATCTCGTCGCCATCCTAATCGTGCATCATTTGACTCTTCTACTGCTCTTGCAGCAATTCAGGTCAGTGTCCAAGAACAACTTAACAATTTCAAAGATGAATTTCAAAGTGGTTTAAATTTACTGTTATCAACACTGCCATCTATTGCTGAATATACAAAATCTACACAACCACCACCTGCCTCACAAGCAGATGACAACCTCCAATTTTGTTCTCCATCTGAAGATGATTTTCTCAGTGCTCCTACATCGTACCACTTTATTGACAGTGACAAAATAGACTATGTCTCTGCTTTGTCTCCTTGTGACTTGGCAGCACCTTCTTTCACGCATAGTGTGTCTACTGACCCAAATTTGCTGGATAACATTTCTGATTTTCGACAACTCTTAAATTCTGAATCTCACACAGAAATTGTTCACCAAGTTCAAGAAACTGGATATACATTTTTCTTCAAACGTCCACTTCCTGGAGAGGGTGCTGGAAGTATTACTGTGAATACTGTCCGAAGCTTAGGTCATACTTCTTCACCTCTCCGCCTCAAGCAACCATGGATTTTTGACCCTGTTGTGGACGATCCAGAATTTCTTGTAGAGCCTACTTCCATCTACATTGCTAAACATATAGCTACTGGTGTTCTTGAACTTTTCCTAGAGAATGATTTACCTGCTATTAAACATTCTCATAAACTTTACAAAACACAGGAAGAACTTATTTTGGACTACTTGAATGACTTCTTCACTTTTCAAGATGTCTCACAATATGAACCGTTTTTGCTTGTGCCAACTAGCTATATTTTACGGTACCAACGACTACATGTCATGGGCCTTGGCCGCGCCTTTCATCAACAACAAAATCTGGAAATGCCTCTTAATTACCGTCGTTTGAAAAATGTATCTTCCTGCACTTATGCCAAAATACCCTATAACAGTGCTATGGTTCAGACTGGGGAATGCCTTCCTCGAGGTGCATCCCAAGTATTAGCTGGGTGGCGTATGAGACTCTTGGACACAAATTAATAACAGTGCTCATTATTAAACTTCAGTGCCATTAATTTTTTTACCTAGTGTTGCAGATGAAGAAAAAGGTAATAATTTTCTCTGGAAAATTTTTCCTTTTCCTTCCTCTTTTAATGAGTATCTTATTTTAGCAATTAGAAACTTTAAGTAAATTTTTTTATTTTATTTATAATTAACTAAATTTTTTTAACGGTACGGTACTGTAAGAAAGGAAGATTCAGTATATTATTTCTTTGAAAATATTCTTAATCTTTCCTTCTTACAACTTCTTGTCTCTTTCATGCACCGCCATCAAATGAGGAAATCTGCGCTCTTTTTGCGCACTTTCCCGCATTTTCTAAGCGACATTTTGTCTTAGATTCATAGTGGACTTTTTAGTCCCCTCCTCCTAAAATCAAGTACTTTCTTTTATGTATAAAAGAATGTGCGTGGCTGAGAAAGACAAGAAGTTCCTTTTGAAGGCCTTTTTGATCTACTTGTGTGTGAACCATTTCATTCAGGATTTATAATTTGTAACAGGAAAAGAATTTAATTTACTTCAATCTAGAATATACTCTTTGTTAAGTTTATCTATTTTGTCTCCTTTGATAGATCGATCTATTTCTATTTCCTCTCATTTCCTCTAGATAGAAATATTGCTCTGTTCTCTTTGTCTGCGCCTGTAGGGCTGAGAGTCACTCTAGACCTTCTTCTTGTTCTTGTTTTTGACATTTAGAACACTGAGCAAGCTCCCATTCCGTCCCCCTGTTCCAGGCGGGTTTGGGGTTTCTTCTAGGGAACATTCTTGGAGTGATAATTCTTGTAAACAGCTGTTTTCTCCAGTAATAACTTAATTACAGTGGTTTCTAACATCGGGTCTCGTACTACTGTGTGTAGCTACACCTATACAGTCTTTTGGAGTTTTCTTCCTTGTTTGTTATTTGTCTTGTTTTGATTTTCTCATCTCCTAAATTAGAAACTTCTTTTTCTCCTTTTCTCTCTTATTTTAGTGTTTCCTTTCATTCCTCTTTTCATTATGGATGATACACAGGATTTTGATAAACTTCTTGATGACAAAGTGCAAACTGCACGAAAATTGGAGAAACTTACTTCACTTAATCTTGCAACTACGAGAGCTTTAGATGGTATTTTATCTTCTGAGAGCCAGGAAGTTTTGGCTCCCTTTCTGGAAACTGTTGAAGAACAACAACAACAGTGTCAGGTGGAATTAGCTGAGGCACAGCAAGCTCGTGAGGATTGTCTTAATCTTCGTCGAATTCAAGAGGATGCTATTTCCATCCCAAAAGATGGCGAGGCTGATGACACTGCTATTAACATTAAGCAGCTCAAATCGGCTGTAGGTGAACTTCGTGATGATAATAAACATCAAATCAAGTTCTTCTGCCATCGTCTCAAATCTTATGGTGAAAGTCTTGATTGGACACATGAAACATACAAAATAGCTTTATCCTTACTTCTCTATGGTGAATTGCAGGATCAATTCATTCATCAAAACCATAAACCTCTTTCTGAAATTCTTCACTGGTTCTATGATGTTTATCATAGACCTGATACTCTCAATGATTTGGAAACATCTTTGGCTTCTTTTGCTCGACAAGAAAAAGAACCCATCATTATTTGTATGAAGCGTTATCTTCTCACGGCTGAGCGGGCTGATATGCATCTGCCCGTTAATATGAACCATTACTCAACGGATCGTCACCTAACAAAAATTTTGATCTCCCTGGTATTAGAACCGGCAAAAACCAGTCTTAACAACTTTGTTGCATATCAACTACAAGTTGGAGTACCGGTTAAGTACAGTGATGTACTCTCTGAAGCTGATAGAAAGGAAAAACCCTATCGTTGCATTCCGACTACTCAACTCAGTTTGGTTGATGCTGACATGTCACTTGCTCCAGCAAGTGTTTCAAACGTGTCTTTTCCCAAAACACAGGATCCCTCTTCTGTAGATAAGCCCGAAGAGTGTCATTCTGCTGTTCGACGGGATAAAATTTTACGTCCTTCTCCTTATTCCATTAGAAAACCATCTTCCCCGTCGGCACGAATGCACCAACCAGTTGATCCTATCAAACACACGGGTAATCGCCCATCCATGTATAATTCACGTACTAATAATGAAAAGACTTCTCGTATGCCAGTGTCACCTGGTAGCCGTTCTTCCGGATTTGTACGAAAACCGTTCATGTCGGCTCGAAAACCTCCACCACGGAAATTTATCTCTTCTAGCCGCTCTCCGCCATATAGGAACAATGGAGAGTATCCTCCCGCGGACTTTTCTTCTCGTCGAGTACAATATCCAGCTCCTGCATTTTATAATCGTCATTATCCCCAAAATAAATTGCAAACTGCTTCTTCTCCTCCTCCTTATAGGCGTCCTGGATTCCAAAACAATTTCTACTCATCTTCTTCCTCTTTTCGCCAAAATAATCAACGACCAATTCAGAAGACATACCCACCTTCACCACGTGGTCCTTTTCGCATGAGGCATAGAACGGTTCGTCGTAACTTGTTTTGTGCTAGGTGTGGAAAAGCTAGTGATGCAGATACGGACAATTGGGCCAATTCGGACCATACTACATATGAGTGCCCGGTCTACATTCACCATAACCCTCATGGATGCTCTACGTGCAAAGGCATGGGTATTGAAGCTAAACATTATACTCATGAATGTAAGCAACGAAAGGATTAACCGGATTTGACCAAACTGCCGTATCGTATTATCTGCGAACTTTCCTCTATACTTTCTTCTTATCGGTCCTCTGACACGCGCAATACTTGTGTCACTTCTTCTTCTACACAATCTCTTTCTTCTGACCAACCCCTTATTCCTTCTCAGGCCTCTACCCTGTCTCAACTACCTAATCCACTTCCGGTAAGTACCTCCTCTACTTTTTCAACCAGTTCTTCTACTAACCCTTTTTTAAGAGGCGAAGCCTCGTCAGAGACTGTCTTTTTTTTCTTCTCCTTCTCCTTCTCCTTCTCCTCCAAAGTTGACGAATGTTTAATAACTCTGTCAATTTTGAAGAT
>JAOWAT010113888.1:0-10363 GCA_028571025.1 Longipedia americana
TCAAATTTAATCTCAGTTTGTCTCTTAATGAGCAAACCAGAAGTGCAACTTATTGAACCAAATTGACTTTTTATGGACAAAAATTTACAAAACCTAATTCTTTGAATGGAAATTATGGTTGAAAGCTTTAAAATATCACCCTAAAAATCATTATTTAGTTACAAATTGGTAAATAAGTCCAAAATTGAGAAAACTTGCTTTATGTGGTGAATTTTATTGAATTATGGATCGATGGATTTAGTGGACTTTTTTCGCGGAACCGATTTTGTCGCTAAATCCATCGTCGACTGTACTTGATTTATCCCTCTTTTTCAGAAAACCTCACAAGAGAAGTTTCTTTAGTCTTTCAAAATGACTTTAGCGAATGAAGTAGTCAATGTGTAATCAAATAGTTCATTGGCATTAACAATTGTACATCAAATCCAATGAATAAAGTTGGCACCATTCCACACCATCAGCTTTATAAGAAGACCTTATTTTTATTAGAAATATAGAAAAATTGAAAATTGTTATCAGAAAATACATTTGAATGACAAATCAACATGAATTAAATCCTCAGGCGAAGCAATTAAATGTTTGTTGATTGTCACAATTTGTGATGTGTAATCATAACTTGGTACTATTGCCAAATTGTAAAAGAGGGTGAATTTTGAAGTCTTTTTGTACATACAATGAAAGTGCCTTAAAAGAAACTTTAGAAAATATTTCCATATTGACATTGATTTTTGATCAAAACTTTTTAGAAATTTTTTAAAAGAAAGAACTTTTTCTCTTACCAAAAAAAAGGTTAGCTCACTTGCCACAAAATATTAGTGGATGATATCTTTGACCAAGGTAATGTATTTTGAAATTTTTATGGGGCAATACAATTAGGATGAATTAATAAATAACACACACACACACACACACACACACACACACACACACACACACACACACACACACACACACACACACACACACACAAACACACTCCATACAGACCTCAATTTCATTCTCTAATTCATTGTTTGGATTTTCCCCACCGAAATGAATATTTAATGTGGAATTTATACCTACACTATAATTATTTTCATTCCAATTTTTGTTAGCAAGTCAAGAAAAAGAAAAGTTAGACAAATCTACTCAATCATTAATTCCTTCACAATATGACTGAGAAGGAAACAATTACTTCTAATGTAGGGACAGATTTAAATGTCATAAAAAAGCAGTTTTTCCTTATTCATTGAAAAAAGGATGAAAAAACAACACTGTAGGGTAAAAAACTAAAAAAAAATTGCTCCTGTTATTTTCTAAATATTGTTTCACCTTTAAAATTTCGGGTAGCTACTATCCAAATAAATTTAAGAGACATTTAAGAAATTCTAAAGTGGGCCAAAATAAACATTTTCTTTCAAGCCATAATTGCAGGCTTTTTTCCCCAAAAAATTTCAAAACTGAGCGTCGATTTTTCGCCAAAAACTGAGCGAAACCGTGAAAATGAGAAATACGAAAATTTTAGATTTGGCGACATCTAAAACTGAGAAAAAAGTAAAAAAGCGTTCTTTTATTGCGTATATTAACTGAAAATCGACTATTTAAAGAAAAATTTGCCTCCTTTTATCGCTAAATTCACTTTCCTTACCATTTTTCAATACAAAAGTTGCTCTTTTGATTAATTTTTGCTAAAAAATCACGACTTTCGAAAGAAATTTTCCAAAAACTCAAAAAATTTAAAAAAACTGAGCAATTTTTCTTCCAAAACTGAGCCAAAAATAAAAAACTGAGCCCAAAAAATCCAAAAACTCGCAAATACGAAAATTATAGATTTGTGGGAAAAAAAGCCTGAATTGCAGAAAATATTAGAAATCTTATGTTTAGTTGTTTTCAAAGTAAATTGGGTATAAAGTCTTTAAACCACGAGATTGTCTTTATTTCGAGAGGTTTATTTAGTAAATAAAACCTTTTCTGAGCTGAAAATATGTGGTAATATCGAGAGATGTCGTTAAATCGAGTGTTGTTATTTTAAGGTGTACCAAATTTTTCAGATTATTTCGGGGACAGGCCTAAAATTTTCATTTCGGTCCCCTAACATGAAAACAAACTAAAAATCATACATGTTATTTATTGTTACCCCGAGGCAACCACCCCCTAAAGTTATGCTATATGCGTAAGAAATACTTTCTCTGTTATTAATAAAAAGATGAATTTTAGCATAACTTTAGGGGGTGGTTGCCTTGGGGTAACAATAAATAACAAGTATGATTTTGAGCGTGTTTTCAAGTTAGGGGACCAAAATAAAAATTTTAGGCCTGTTCCCGAAATAATATGAAAAATTTGGTATACCCTAGTTATATCGAGAAACCCCTTTATTGACCTATAATATGAGGATCAGTACCATTCCTTTGATTAATCATTCATAGATATCTTTGTTTGAAGTACTGTACATTTACAAGGACAAAAGACTTCCTTGACAGGCTCAGAGGTGACAAAAATTTTTGGACACAGATACATTAATTTGTCAAATTAAGGTTGTTAAAGAAATGTGACATGGACAAATTTGACACAAAAAACATACTTGAAAAAATTGTGAGAAGTAAAGAATCCCTAAAAATTTCACCAAATTTTGATGAGCAATGACAGAGTTAATAATGATTTTGTGTTAAAACTAAGGGGAGGGCTAAATTTTATGAAGTATCCAGAACCTGATGAAAAATTCTGGAAAGTTGTGTCCTATCATTTTTAAGGATCCCTGAAAATTTCACCAATTCCGATGAGTGCTGACCTATTTATTAATGATTTTATGCTCAAACTAGGTGGAGGACTAAAATTTTGATAATTAGTCCTGACCCTACTGAAAAATTGTGGAAAGTTGTGTGCTATCATTTTTAGGATCCCTGAAAATTTCACTAAATTTGGACGAGTGATGACGGAGTTATTAATGATGTTATGTTCAAAATAGGGGTAGGACTAAATTTCACGAAGTAGTCCAGACCATAATAATGAAGAATTCTGGAGAGTTTGTGTCCTAGCATTTTTAAGTGTACCTGAAAATGTCATCAAATCCTGATGAGGGATGACAGATTTATTGATGATTTTATGTTTATGAACACTTTGTCTGAAAGTGGAAGAAACAGAGAAAGAAAATGAGGAAATTTGGAGCACCTGATCAGGCTTCGCCTGGTAAAAATTAGATTAAATATGGATTAATGTACATGATCAGTATTCATAAACCAGCTAATTGATATCTTCTCTGCGGTTGGACATGGTATTTATTCTAGAGTGTACTCTCTCACATTATAATTATGATTGACTTCATTACTGGTTTGGTGCGGAGAATATATAGCACAATGAGATTGTTGATATATGGGTGATAGAAAGATAATTAGTATTGAATACTTGAAACCATATTCCAAGAATCAAAATACATTAAACAGGAATTGATGTGTTCGGAACCTTGCGCAGTTTACATTATTTGTTCCAGGACCTTGCGAAAAGAACTTCAAGTTTACCAAAAATCTGATTTTTCTGTCAATTCAGAACAGTTGAAAAAAAAACTTCTGGATTGCAAAGGGCAGTCCTTTACATCCGGAGCTCAGTAATTGTATTGTTTTCAGGACTTCAAGGTTTTAGTATGTATATGGTCAGGTGCAAAGTGACCTGAGCTGCTTGAAACATTAGCAAGAACAAGGAGAACATCAATCTAAATGAACCTTAGGTTTTGAAAGATAAGTGACTATGGCATATCACTTGAATTCACTAATATCAATGTTTTTTCCACTCTAGTAGCTTATAAACAGCAATTTTTGAGAATAAGGACAAGGAGAACAAGAATAAAAGAGAACCTGAGGCTTGGACTAAGTTCGATTTATCGAGATTCGAAAAAAATCTCACTGAGCTTCAGCTCTCATTTTGAGTCTCCTCCTCCTTTTCCTAATCTCATTGTGTCCTTTCAAGAGAAATTCGCATCAGAAATAGGGAAAGCCAATGAGATCACTGAAAGCATCTTTGAGGAACAGGGAGATTTGAGCTTTCTATTGGTAAATTCAAAGATGAAAAGGAATTCTGGTTTACTCCCAAAAGGTTATTTGCAATTGTGACTGAAATCTCATTTTTTGTGAACTTAGCAAAATACTTTATTTTATGACTATTCACAACTTTCTGAAAGAGTCAATTTGAAATTTCATTTTTCAATAATATCGTAATTCATTCCTTTATCATAAATTTAGATTTCGTCATTTACACCGAGGAAGTCATTCGAAATGCTCGAATTCAAAACAAAATTACGGGAAATTGTGTTTCGTCCTGTTGCAAGTGATAAACATGGGTAATTTTAAATCCGTTTTACCTGGTTGGGGCAGAGATCCAAACTTCAACATCGTTTCCGTTTGTCATGGTTTGGCTAGCGGTCTGTATGAGAACGTAGTTGTGATGATAGGCCCTGGGGCATGTACTAGTCCAGAGAGACACGAATATCGATCGCAAATGGAAGGTTTCTACGGATTGGTTGAGCAAAAATACGACATGAGGGATCCAGAAGGTAGGGTGTAACACAAAATTTCAGATTGTGCTAAAAGCCACAAATTGACATTTATATAGTAGTATATTTTACTAAATAATTTTGTATTTTTTTTGTAATTTTTTGTAATTTTGTGTAGGCAGCAGCATCAAAAATTGAGTTTTGGCTTAAATTCTTGCATTGCTGATATTCAAATAGCTAAATATTGAAGAAAATTTGTGACTTAGCACAATCTAAAATTTTGTGTTACAACCCAACTGAAGGAGTGCTGGATGTTTGGTCGTTTGAAGACGATCCCAGACCGTTTTACATTATGCTGAAAGAAATTTATAACACGAATGTCGATAAAGCCGATGTCACCTATGTCCATAAATTCCTGAAATTGCTCCATGATAAAGGTCTGCTGAAAAGGGTCTATACTTCGAATATCAACAGTTTGGAATTGAGAACTGGTTTGCCAAAATCGAAAGTTATTGAATGCTATGGAAATCTCAGGACAAGCCACTGCATAAATCCGAGCTGTCGCACAAAATTTGACTTTCAATGGCTACACGACTTTCTTCAGAATGGTAATTTTGATCCAGAGTCTGGACACATTTCCCTACCCTTTTGTCCGCTTTGCAAAAGCTTCGTCAAACCAGATGTGGTTCTACTTGGCGAAAGTTCACCGAGAGAGTTCTATCAATATCAGGAGGAAGATTTCACCGAATGCGATTTATTGCTTGTCATCGGAACCAAATTGAAGCAAGAACCTTTCAATGAATTGGTAAAGATTTGTGATGTTAACGTTCCGAGATTGTACATCAATAACAGCAGGCCTCATGGATACAAAAGTGACATTGATGATGTACTTCAGTGCTGTTATCCAGATGATTCCGACATTGCTTTCACCAGGAAGAGAGATATCGTCATCAGTCATCATAAAATCCAATATGTCATCGGCGATATGTGTAACTATCTGCGTTGGATGAAAGATTTAAAGGCAAACTGACAACATTGATTTTTGGATTCAATTAAAGTTTTATTTGCTTGGTTGCTTGATGATAGTCTGTTTTGAATTTGCTTTACTATCGTAGGATTTGACCGATTTGTTGACCAGGGCAAGATTATACAAATTGGAAAATCGAATTTGTTTTTAAGAATGTGGTAAAATGATAATTGGACAACAAAAATAATTCTTTCTTCCTTTTAATCAAATCAATTTGTTCTTGCATTTTATTAAAATCCAATCTTTTCTCATGAGCATACATAAAGGTTTTGATGATTCATTAGAATATCACACGAATTAAATTAACTGAAGCTAGTCTGCCTTTTCAAGAGTACAAAAGAAATAAATAAGGACGAAATATTTCTCAGAGAGGATGAACCCAGGCACATTAACCCAGTGATTGAAAATAAATCATTTTTCCGAAAATCCTCATCACCAACAAAGAGTATCACTTCCAGTTCTACTTCCAGAAGTATCGAAAGTCGTGAAAGCCAGGAAAACATCCATGAATCGGAAAGTAAGAGAGAAATTAATATTAATACCAGGACAGAACTTGTAGTTCAAAATCATTAAAAACTGGGATCCAAAGAAGCTGACGAAAGAAAAACAAGTCGATAATGAGAATAAAGAATAATTGAAATGTGTATTGTCGATAATGAGAATAAAGAATAATTGAAATGTGTATTGTGTAATCTCCAGAGACTTTCACTTGGTGTATCACCAAATTTCAGATTGAATAGATCCCCAAATTTTCTTCAGTATTAAACTATTCTAAGTCTAAAACTACAAAAATTTAAGCCAAAAATCAATTTTTGAGCTTGCTGCCTCAATGCAAAGTTATTCAAAAAACATGCATTTTACTAAATAAATTGGCATCGAGGAAGCATTTTCTTAATAACTTAGTATTGAGGTAGCAAGCTCAAAAATTGATTTTTGGCTCAAATTTTTGTAGTTTTGGACTTAAAATAGTCTAATATTAAACAAAAATTGGGGATCAACTCAATTTGAAATTTTGTGATACACCCTAAACTTTCAGGAGGGTGATCAAATTCAAAGGTGAGAATTGAATTTACCGTATATGAAACCAAGATTTGAAATTTGGACTCAGACAAAAGTACAAAAATTGATGCTAATAAATAATGCAATGGATATAAAGGCTGTATTTAGCATATGATCATTATTTAATTATACAAGTAAGGTGTCCAAAAAGCAAACTTTTTATTTTTGAATCAGGTTTAGTGGCCTTAAATATGTTGAAAATTGGATAAATTTCATGAAAAATGTTTTAACACATCCCAGATGTTTAAATTGACAAACCACCAGGTCCATTCTTTTTATGAAGTGGTGACAGTTCTATGAGCAAAAATCACTTCAGAGTGCAATCTTACTCATCAACACTTACAAAAGTCTTATATATACCAATGAATCAAAATTTTGATTTGCTCGGTGGTTTTACATAGTGCAATTTAGGTCAAAATTTTATGAATTTTTTGATTCCCAACAAAAATTCCGATAAATCAGCACCGGAGAACTATATATGAGGTGCCCCAGCGGACTTTGGCAATTATTCAAAATTTTGAGATTTTGGAAGGCCACCTTAGTAAATTGTATCTATAAATTATCTTTCTTCAGAAAAAGGAATTGTTCCATTATCTCTTTTCTCCTATGCGGAAATTGAGTTTAAAGTTAGCATTTGCCATGGATTTACTACATAACAGAAAAGTTAAAATGCCGTTTTCTCAAAATTACGCAAAAATTTTAATTGCCAAAGTCCGCTGGGACGCCTCATATTATATTTTCAGTATAAATTAAGAATTAAAGATATCAGGCTTTTTTGCCAAAATTTTGGTGAAACTCAGCGCCAATTTCAGTGAAACTCAAGGTGATTTTTCGCGAAACTCATCAAAAATGTAGCGAAACTCAAAAATATAAAATTCTTAGAAAATGACGTTTTCTAAAAAGTCTTTAAACTCGGTATTTTAGGCTAAAAGGCGTGAATTGTAGCAAGATTTGAAAGAAATTGCTTAATTTTTGCTTATATTTAAGATAGAAAACCCTTTTTATAATATAACTGGTGATTTATTTGCTTTTATTTTAGAAAAAAGTTTTGAAATTTCCAAAACTCAAAGGAAAATTTGAGAAACTCAGACATTTTCCAGAATGTCAGCTATGAAAATGCAAAAACTCCAAAATATAAAATTTTAAAAAATGGGCATTTCTAAAAATTTGGGAAAAAACCTGGATATGTCTTGATTCTGGATTCACAAATTAAGTCCATAGTTTTTTCACAAATTGTTTTGGATTTGTGCAATTTTCTCTAGAATTTCAATAATTTCCTTAAAAGAAAACTTTGAAAATTGACATTAAGAATAACATTCCGCTGTGCAATCTTTGTACATAATTGAAATTTGAAACACATAAGAATCTTAGTGTAACACATTTGTTCAAAGTAAAATCTTAAAATTGAAAATTGTTTCATGTCCTAATATAATTTCCAAAAATGTTGTGAGAAAAATATTTTAAGAAATGTCTTGTTTTACTTACAGTGCCCAAAATCTAGAGATGGAAACATTTGGGAGTCAATTTTCTCAGATTTTTCACTAATGATGTGGGGTCTCAAATTTTTTCTCCTAGCTTTTTAGGTATCCAAAAGTGTTGGAATCAATTTTCATGCAAAAATTTCAGAAAAATTGGAAATCCCATATAAACTCCACCAAGTCAGGAAGTACTTCCTAAATGAGTCCTAATAGTTTTATATGAAAAATAATATGGGATTTCAAATTTTTTGGAATTTTTGCATGAAAATTGAACCCAACACTTCTGGATACCTAAAAAGCTTGGAGAAACATTTTGTACACCCCAGCATTTGTGAAAATTCTAGGAAACTTGACTCCTATATTTTTCCATCTCTAGATTTCGGACACTGTAGTTTTTAAGCTTAACTATGGAACCTAAATCATAAAATAATCCAGATGGACAAATTTTAGGATGTCATCTATTCTACTGAATTTGATTTTGTCCATTTGTTCTTTGCTTTTCTTGTTTACTTGAGATAATATTGAGAAGAAATAACTGCAGATAAACTCCATTTCTAATGTTTTATGGTCAAAATATAACCAGAGATACAACATGCCATGAATTTTTTCAATACATTTTATTTTTCTGTCGAAGGGCCGGATTGGCAGGGCTAGCCCTTGCCCAAATTTTGTTTTGTCGCAGTGATAAAATTTGTCTTCGCAAGATTAACTCATCTGGATTTTTCATTTCTTGAATCAGAAAAAAAGAAATAGTACTTGCTCTGGTCCAAATACGAAATCTAAAAACGGATCACATGATTGTAAATTAGACATGAAAGGCGAAATTGAAAGATATAACTTTCTGCATTTTTTCGTCCTTCCCCTTTTCAATTTGTGAATAATTTTTAACCTGTGGTTGCATGCAATAATTTTTCTTGACTTCAAAAATATTTTTGTTCTTCTTATGCCAATGTTGCTAAAGTTGCTTTTAAACAATTAAAATAGCAAAAATAGTGAAATATCCAAATTCTACTCCTGACAGTCTTAAGAGATTACAAAAATTGTGCCACATTTTCTCAATAAAATAGTCAGATAACAATTATATAACACCTTCATACACGTTTTTGAATACTAAAGCCTGAATTTTGGACAATTTTTCTTCAAAACACCAAGTGGTGTTACCCCAATTTTCATTATATGGTGCTTTACAATTTATAGAGGGGAGTAATATTCTGTAAATTGTCTCATATATATTTTATTTGAGCTAACCTGTAAGTGTAAACTACCTCTTTTTTGAAGAACTCATTTGAACTCTCTCACAGGAAAAGTTTCATTTCCAACACATCACGTGTTTCGTGTTATCTATTTTCTTTCTTTCCTTTTCTTAAAAGTTTTCTTGATTTTTTGTTGTTTAGCAGTAGACATGAAATTCATTCGCGGAATTTAATCAATAAGTTTTTGAATTGTTGCTGCTGCCCATTTCAGCCCTCCAAATGTTCTGCCCATATTGCTACTACTGAATGAGTGACTGACACCTCTAATTACGAGTTTTGTTGGATGATGGTTTACAGGGTGGTTAAATTTGATTAGGAAGCTTTTTTCAAACACAGTTGGTGCTGACATTGATTTGGGAAAATAAACAAAAGGAGAAAGATAAAGAACCTGACAATATCTTACATATTCTTATAGCTAGAGGAATGTATTATACCATTTCAAAATGACAATATAAAGTATTCTTTATATGCAGCATCCATTCCTCCAGCTTCAAGGATAATGAAGACATTTGTAGATTCAGTTTCTTCTTTTGTTTATTTTTTCTAAGGTGCGACAGCTAAGCGTGAAACATTTTCAGAAATATTTTGTTTCTGAAACATTTTTTTGAAACATTTTGTTTCAGAAACATTACTAAATAAATGTTTCATAAACAAAATGTTTCAGAAAATGTTTCAAGCTCAACTGTCGCACCTAAATCAATGTAATATGCTTTAATACAGTTTGGTAAAATAAATAATTTTCTTTCCATTTTATGAACAGGGAGACATGTCCACTTAATTTCTCCTGATGTAAAATTAATTTATTCTTGTTCTTTCACTGATTTTATTTTTCGTTTTTGCAGCGTTTATAAACAATGATTTGTATTTAAGTTTTTGTTAAATTAAGGATAGCTTAAAATTTTGAATGCATGGTACGGTGTTGTCAGGAGACAAAACTTTTCTTTTGTTTTCAAGCAAACCTTAAAAAAGACAAGATATTATAAAAGAAGACCAATCGAGCCACCCTTGAATAACAAGGCCTGGAACCCAAGTACCATGCGCAGGAAAAATTACTTGAACCTTTGTTTATTTTCAGGACTGCTGCTGA
>JAOWAT010113999.1:0-10361 GCA_028571025.1 Longipedia americana
CATATGCAAATTCATAACTGAGATATTATGTCCAAAATTTGCGATTTTTTTCAAAATTGGATAAAAATCCAAGAAATATTAAGCTCTGAGATCTAAAAGCAAACTACAGTTTTGCTTAAAATTACTGTAGATGAAAATGTTTGAGTCTACAAGACAATGACACAATTCCTCAATTTGGGAACCAAACAACAGTACAGTATAGTTATGCTGAGTTGTATTTTAGCAAGTTTGCTACGAACATAATAATGATACAAAACCTGAAAGTTGCAAAATCTAGAATTATCATATTTCAATTTTGTGAAAAAACTCTGGGCATAATTGTAGATCAGTGCAATTTTGTGAAAACTTTTGACAGAAATTATTATTTTTCCAATTTTAAAGAGACAGACTTCCTCTGAAGTGTCAAGGTATGGAAGAAATAATGCTGCTGTGTACCCACTTGATGCCTGTTAATGATTTCCTTTGAAAATCTATATTACAGCGATTGTGGTTAGTGCACAGCAGGCGGTTGGTTCTGCTTGAATCAAAGACGTTAATTCTTTGCACAGAATTAATCAGCAAATCACTAATCATGCATTTCAAAGGGTTTAAATTTGCAATGTAATTCTGAATTCTATTTCTCCTAATTTTTAAAAATACTCTTCATTAGAATTTGAAAAAATCACCAAGGAAAATAAAGCTCGAAATCATGCATTCCAGTGCACTTTTAGAAGTTATCTCAATCTCAGAGTTTGTACTGCTACCGTCAGGGCACGGTCAACACGCAGGTTTTCAACTTATTCTTGTGCTTCTTGGGCTTGTGCTTTTTGCACTTGCACTTCTTGCATTTGGGCTTCTTCACTTGGGCTTCTTTAACTGATTAAGCTCAGGACACTTCAATTTTTAAAAATGTTTCAATTTTTTTCCAATTTTTCAAGTTTCAGAATTTTCAAAAATCCAAAGATTTCAAAAATTTCAAACTTTCCAATTTTTTCCAAATCGTTCAAAATTTTCAAATTTTTCTAGATTTCAAATTTGGCAAACAGATTATGGGGCGTGATCCTTTCACTTTATCTCTAAGACGATCAAAGGCAGCAGTCAATGCACAGTTTCGTGCTTGTTTATTCTGTTCCAGAAATCAATCAAAATATGGATACGAAATGGAGGAATATTTTAAATTTTTAGAATATCTTTTAACATTGTTCTTTGCATTAATGAATATTCATATTTAGAAATCAAACAAGAAAGTACTTCAGAAGTAACAAATTATGGAGTAGAAATGCTTACAAACGTTCAGAACAATTGTTTTAACATCAGATTTACGCAATTCAACTTCAATTTCTCTTCATCCAGCAAGTATTTTGGCATAAAATCTTATTTTTCATCAGATTCATTCATCTGAGTCTCTTCATGAAGAGGTCATCAAATGGTCTAATAGTAATATGCTTACCTGGAAAAATCATGAAAAACATATCAGTACTGTTTAGATCAAAGAAGTAAATAAAGGTTTTATAATCATTACCGTACAGCAACCTAAATCGGACCTACCAGGGGTAAATCGGACCTAAGCTAAAATGAAACTAGAGTGAAATTCAAGCATTTTAAGCTTAGGTCCGATTTACCCCCAATAGGTCCGATTTAGGTGGTCATACGGTACTATTGGAAATACTTCTCCGAAATAGAGGAAGTATGCTCTCTCATTCAACTGTCAATCATGATTTCTAAATTAATTGGGCCTCTGATGCTTTAGGTATACCAAGCCAATCATCGTAATTATGGTCTAACAAAACTGAAACCAAATCAATTTTTTCTCAAGTCCTTAATTACAGAAAGTCAAGTGGTCAAATCATTAGAATATTGCACAAAAACTTAATGATTTGAAAACCTGATTTTTGTGAGCAAAAAAGAGGCTAAATTCCAATCGCCTTGAATAATATCATCTCTTTAATATTTTATGAACCAGATATCCTCAATATTTAGATTTTTAAAAATGACTTTCAATGTCATGATAAATACACAATCAAGCAATCTTGATAATGAAAGTTTTAATCTGTTGAAATATTATCCATGTTTGAAAAAAGTGAAACCAAATTCTCCAAATTCATAGATGATTAGACTTCTGAGAAAAAATGCTAAACGTTATGCAATATTAATGAAATGATTCATGATTCATTTTTTTCCTTTTTGCTGATATCTTTTGAAAGTATAATTTGCATGATTGAAAGTCATTTGCAGACCATTTATTTTTTTCTTTCTGCCAAAAAGTGGTCGAAAACAAAAAATTCTTCTAATTCTAATGTTGATTCGTACTGCCTTTATTCCATGCCAAGCATTTTTTGACGCCAAAAACTCTAAAAATATCTAGATTTTTCGTATTTTTCTCAGTTTTGGCACTTATAATAACTCAAATTTTTGAAATTTTTTGCACAACTTTGAAAAATTTTGGCCTCATTTTTAAAAAATTTGGTTTTCAACAAGATTTTGAAATTTTACTGCATAATATAGTTGAAGTGTCATAAAGTGTCATAAAGACCAGGTCTTTATGACACTTTATAACCTCTTTATATATTTAGAAGTTATATATTTTCCCAGTTTCGACATTTTTGGGACCTGAATTTTTAACAATCTTGTTCAGTTTTAGAAAAATTAACCAGAGTTTTTCATGTATTTTAAGCAGAGTTTTGGAAATGTTACTATTTAAAATCTAGAAATTTCCAAAATAAACCCAAATTTCCAAAATAAACCCAAGTTTTTGATGAAATCGGTTCAGTTTTGGGGAAAATTTTGTAAAGAAAGCTTGCATGCATTGAGTAAATTAAAGAAATAAGACAAATGGTGTTCATTCAAATTCGAAATTGCTGGATTTAGCATCTTTTGGTTTCTTAAATTAATACTTTGTGGGTTTCTTTTGATTATGAAGATGGTTCTTTGCTTTTCTTTGACTGGGGTTCATTGTGGTCAACAAACAACAACAACAATAGTAATGCAGCGAGAAAAAAGTAAATAACAATTTTGGTTTTTAACAGTAATGCATTTTTTACTTACATGGACATGCAACTGTGATGTAGCCACAGGATCTTTTCAAATAATTCAGAAAACATTATTTGAAGGTCTTATCTAATCCTATCTAATCACTCATTAGCAAAACGATTCAATCAATTATCCCTTTTCCTGAATGTGAAATTTGACTTTAACTATGACAATTATGAGGAAATGACTGCAAAATAAAAACTAAATTCTATTTTCTCGAAATTATACAAAAATTTCGATTTGAGAACCCCCTTGTGGTAGCATCTCATGACCATGTATGATATCGTGAAAGCGTTAATAATGATTCTCTCTTGTCTCATAAAATATATTCTCCCAAGAACAATATTTAGTCCAAATAAATTCATAATTCAAATTAAACATCAAACTTCTTATGATAAATATCTTATTGGAATAAAAATTTATGTTAAGAACATATTTCTAGATGATCAATCATAAAAATTTATTCATTTTTCAAAAATTTCTTAAATGCCAAACCTCTTTTGAACATAATGATTAGGGGGTAAGTGTAATATATATCTTTACTTTTCGCATCTTTTAATTAATAGATATGATATTTAAAATGTATATGTGCATATCTATCCTCATATTCATTTATCAAAAGTGTAAAAAGAAGAAAGTTTAATTTTCATAAATTTTTTGCAAGAAATTTTGAAGTTTTAATCAGCATTCAATCTTGTCTGAAATGAAAATTGCGAGCTCTTGCATAATTTCATTTTGAAAAATGCATAAAATGCAATGTTTATCAATCAAATTTTGGTAATTAAAATATTCTCTGATGATAATTGAAAAATAATTGATTAAAATAATTTTGAAATAAAACTTTTATTATATTTTCTTTAATTTTGAAATTCAATATCTGATAGAGGAATAAAAGTACGAATTGTTAGTTTTTCTAGAATCTAACTTAATTTATCCTCGAATCATTCTTTGGAGGATGCACCAAAAAATTTTGGTCAATATTTCATAAAATCAAACAAAACTGCTTTTGGCAAGCTGAAGGTGACTTATATAATGGTAAAACTTCATCAATAATTGATGGCAAATAAACTGATGGTACATGATATTCATGTTTTATGGACAAATTGTATAAAATATATTCAATCTCAATAAGTAAATTCCCAAGAAATGAAGGAAATGAAGGAAAAATAATTTTTTACTATCTTCATTCTCATTGTAAATCGAAAACTCTTTTTCAAATATGAGGCGTCCCAGTAGATTTCAGTGATGAGAAAAAAATGTTAAATTCGAGATATTCGAATTTTAAGTTTTCCTCTCACTTCATAAAACTAAAAAATCCAAATTTGTTTTCTTCATAGCGGAAATTTGGAGCACCTCTAGGATCTGAAAATTTGCTTAAAGTGAATGGCTCAAAAATGAAGGAAAAATTTCTTATCGCTGAAATCCGCTGGGACGCCTCATACAGGTTTGATAGAAACACAAAAGTGTCAGTAATTCATGAAAAGCAAGTAATTCTTGAAGGTAAGTTTCCTACGATATACAATTTCATGTACAAACACACAACTTGAAGGATGATGAGAAGATATCTGTACAAATAAATCGAAGGCAGTCTTTTTCAGGTACTGCCCACTGATGAAAATATATTTCAAGAAATATATTGTATTCTCCATTTAGGTTAAGCTTTAGGAAAATGTTGAACAAATTTGAAAAATTTTATGTTTTTGTGTGAAAATTTTTTCTTAAACAAAAATTTTATTTAAAGAAATTTTATTATATTGCAAATTAGGTCTTCTAAAAAAGCCTTAATAGAAATGTGAAGAGATGAATACGGAAAATAATAAAAATGGGGAAATAATGAAAATTTGTTCAACTCATCTTCAATTGAGGGATGACAAGGCTAAAAGCCCATTTTATTGTAAAATCATCACTTTAAAAAGAAGAGAGAAGAGAAGAGCGCATGTCTTTGAACTGAAAAATGGTCTTTTTAAGAATAAAATGATACTTGTTGTTCTGGGATTAGAATTAGCATGCTCACTAACTTTTATTTTCAAAGTGGGTATAGCAGCGCACCTCAGCTCTTTTTTCATGAGCTGAAATTTGCTGCATTATTAAAATGTTGATAGCTCAGAAAATTGCTTGAAACATAAAGTTCTGATACATTGTCCCCTAAAATGATGAAAACATCACATTTCAAAGTACTTGTAACACCAAAGTTTTCCAGATAATTTCAAAATTCAAATTTTTTACTTAAAAACTTCTAATATCTTATTCAAAGCATGTTTACAATCAAAGAAACTTGAAATTTATTGAGCAACACTACTTCGACTAAGACTTATCATTAGTCTAAAGATGAAATCTCACTCTAAAAGGAAATTTGGGACAGATCGAAAATTTGATAATCATGTCTTTTTCTCTCTTCCTGCTTCATGGGCAATCACAAAAAATATTAGCCCAAAAATGATGACAAAAATGAGCGAACTAATTTCTTTCAAATGACAAAAAGCATGACTCTAAAGAAAAGAAATTTGATATGAAGAAGAGAAACCTCATGTCAGAGATTTATTAATGTACTTTTGCATTTGGCTTTTATTTCTTTTAATATAATGGATAATAAAATTTATGTAAACATTTTGAATTAAGAAATGAAATGATTGTCATAAACAAAAGGGAAGGCACCGAGAACCAATATTATTTACATTAAAAATTCTCAGAAAATTATCAAAAAAATTCAAATAATTAGATAAAAAGAAAATAATTGTAGTGAATTGATTCATTTGTTGTAGTGTTAAAACAAAATTGAATTTTCCAAAAACTGGTCCTCTACATATATAAGGGTAAGCTGTCCCAATTTTCTCACCTTCAATGATTTCCCCCTGCGATATATGCAGACACCCTTGTTCACTCCCTGAGTAATTCTCCAGACAGACGACATGCATTCCCGGGAGAAACAGCACCGTCGACGAAGGGGGAGGGTGTTCCGTGGTGGGAGTCATGGCCGAGCCACTCCCGTTGGAGCCACCGCCGGCTGAACCAGAGTGGGAGGAGGTGCCCACTCCCGAGGAAGATAGGGATAACACGTCGCCGTGCGGATCTGGAAAATGAGGAGAAGAGGGATGTTAGGGTTGAGAGCATCATAAGAATATTTGAGAGATTTGATTTTGAGGCAGAGTACACAAAAGTATTTTCTACAAAATTATCTTGATACTCCCAATTCCTTAGATTATACTTAAAGAATACCCAGCAGAAAAACACAATTTTTGCAAAATTATAATGAAAACCTTTTCTTTAAGTCACTATGTAAAATGGCAAAAGATTTTACCTCTAAGGGGGTGAACTGCTTCATTTTATTTGAATATAAAGTATTTTGAAGGAATGAAATCAATTTGATTTTCAACAACAGAAAACCCAATACCGTCACTTCACCTTTTAACGACACCTTTGGGAGGCACCAAAAATGTTGGTAAAAGGTGAAAGTGTAGTTAAAAGGTGAACTTTAAGTAATAATTTTATGATTTGGGAAACACAAAAATGTCGTTAAATAGTGAAATGTCGTTAAAAGGTGAAATGACTGTAATAATAAGATTCTTAATCAGCTTCACAAGCTCATGCCAAGAAACGGTCTCCAAAAAATTTTGGTTGTTGAGAAAAAGTTTTAAGGTCAAAATCTGCTAATTAATTTTGTCCAGTTTGCATGACATGGGAAGACTCAATATGGAAAATGTGTTTATGTACTATGACCATCCAGAATGATTAGACATTTTTCAAGATTCTATCACAAAAATACATTTTTGCATATCATCAGACAAAATCAAACTTTTCAATATGTTGATTACATAGTCACTCATGCAGGTCTGCTCTGCACAAAATTAATATGGAAAGAAGGAGCCCACCCATATTTATATTTATTTCACGGCCTTACTTCCTCTGTTGAAATATTTTAATCTGACTGACAACCATTATTATGGACAATAGTTGTCAAGATTAGAGATGTGCAAAAATTGATTTTTCATTCAAATTTTATTGCTGTTCATAGACAGTAAAAGTCTAGATAAGACTGAAAAATATGTTGCATGCATCTCGTAAAAAAGAGTCAAATGAGTATGATTACATATCTAATACATCTAATAATGAATCATATTGCTAAATTTACAATCATGATAGGCCCTACCACAGAACCCTAAATTGGCAGCTATTGAAAACATTGTTTGAAATGTTAATTGCAGTCTTGATACAACATCACCCATGTTATTGATTTACAAGCACCTCACGTCTAGACTTAAATAATTGATTAATTGAAAAGTTCCTTGAAACAATCAAATGTTTGACCTATCTCTTTCTTCTAAATGAAAATGAAATGCTCTTAGACAGGCAATAGACACAATTCTTGGACAAGTTAAATGAGTACAAGTATTGGCAAAGAATTTCAATTAAAATGTTTCGTACCTCTGAGCTATTTGCTAGTTGCAACATGAGAATTCATTAATTATTGTTCCACTAATAATACATTACACTATATTGCACTTGAAATAGGAAGTAAGAATTAATTTCTATAAACACATATTGGCTTGCACCTTTCGTGGGCAAACAATTTACTAAAATTTAATTATATGTGTAATCTGAAAAGACTTTCAGGAAAATTGTGTACGGATTTCAACACTCCTGATCCTGAAAGTCTTTGGAGATAGCAAATATTTTGAAAATTGTTTTGCTCCCATTTTCACAATTAGATATAAGCAATGATATTTCATTAATTCAAAAATACATTTATTGGAAGGAAGGCTGACCTAAAAGTTAGATGTATATCATAAAAAATTCTCTTATAGTAAAATTTAGGCTGTTTCATAAGAAAAATAAGTGTGCTAAAAATCCTGGCTACTACTCTTACACACCAAACATTAACAAGTCGAGTCGAAAATGAAAGTAAGATTTTATTCTCATCTTGGCTCAAAAATATTCAGATTTGCAATGATTTGAATCAAAAAATGAACTTGCAATATATTTGTCACATTGAAAATATTATCTTTGAATGCATTGAATACACTGAATACAAGATCATTCATTTTTTAACAAGATCATTCATTTTATTTTTCACTTTATTTCAGAAACGGAGGTAGTTACATAAAATGTTATTTTGGACAATTTTTCATTTATGTCAAACCAAATAATTTTCACCGAGGATTTGCTAATTATTATGCAAAGTTCTGTAATTTGAAGCACTTTTTCTCTTATTATTACGACTTGTTGTTAGATGATGATAGTGAGCAGGTATACTTCATAGCAATTACAAAAGATCATTGAACCAAAATTTTAATTCGATTAATTTTTCTCAAGAGCTTTCTTCATAATGTTTGACTCTCATTAAACTAGGACTAGAATGTTTCAGAAAATCTCAAAATTAGCTCAAAATTAATGAATTAGTAGATTTTACCTCGTAGAATCCGAACAAACAACGGTTTTTGGAATTATTTAACTAGATCTGATTCTACATGTAAAAGTGTCTTAGAAACGTCACGTACGACATTCATTCGGAACAAAAATATTTTTGATGAAACACCCTACTAACACAAGGGGCCTATCTTGCAGAGTAAATTAGCTGATTTGAAAAAAATAAAAATAAGAAAGATGTAGTATGATGAATATGTATTCCGAAACAAGCACGATACCCGTGCACGATCGCGACCTTTGAATAATCGAGACTAAGAAGCACATGAGACACGAAGCACAATTTATTTGATTTTCTCATTTTCAAAAATTATAAGAAATTGATTTTTTTAAAAATTACAAACTTTCAAAGAATTGCAATACTTTCAATATATTGCAAATTTTTTGAAAATCTGAAAATCCGTGAGAAATTATAGTCATTTTGAAAAAAAAATTAAAATATTTAAAAAATTTTTAAAAAATTGAAAATTTTGTGAAAATTTTAAATTCTTTAAAAATTGCAACATTTTTGAAAATCGGCAGAATAATTGAAAAATAGCAAAATTTTTGAAAAATTTCAAAATATTTGAAAAATTCCAAAATTTTTGAAAAATTTCAAAATTTTTGAAAAATTAGGAAAATTTTGAAAAATTGCAAGACTGTTGACGAATTACAAAAAATTTGACGAAGTTTCGATCAATTGATCAGTTTGAAGTGCTCAACATCGCTGATGATCAAAGTTGTTATCGGAGGAGAAAAAAATATTTGCGTGTTGAGAGTGACTCTTCGAAGAAAGTCGCTCTGATAACTACGTCAAAAAACTACGTTTGTGGTACTTTCCATTTCAGGCAATTGCAAAAGATCACTGAACCAAAATTTAAATTACATGATTTTTCTCAGGAGGTTTTTAAGGAGGTTTCCAAAAAAACTACGTCAATATCAAAGTTGACTGTTTTTTTATCAAGAACATCATTTTAGATCAGGAAATAAATTTTCAGGATTGATAAGAGCAAAAAGCATCCCTGACTGAACTTGAAAAAAAGCTTAGAAAATTCTGATAGCAACACCAAGAAGAAGTGTCATTGTACAGGATTTTTGAAAATCATTCTCCAGTATCAGATTCTAATATTTACATGAAATTCAGTCAAAAATAAGTAATTATATGACAGTGTGGAAAATTTAATTGATTTTTCCTCAGAGAAACTAAAGAACTCATAACAATTTTCTTTCTATAAGATCCAAGTGACCTTTTGAAAATGACATTTTGGTAATAAAATCCCCAAAACTATCATAATACCTACTTTTCAAACACAGAACGATCATTTTAGAGTTGGATGCCTTACTGGATGAAAGTACTGTATTGATATAAACGATTTCATAGGGAAATGCTGTGTTTAAAAAACAAAAACAAACAAAAACATGTAATTTCATACTCTAATATTACATTTTTAATCATTTATGTCTTTGAAAGTCGCATGAAAGTCTAAAAATGTAAAATACCTGTTTGAACATTAAGCAGGAATTTCATATCTTCATAAAAATATTTTTATAGGTGTACTTCCTCTTTTGCATTCGAAGAATTCAATTTAAAGTGTCACGCTTCGTGATGTTTTAAGGCGTAAAGTGGGACATTTGCTTGCTTAGGAAAATAAATGTATTTAGTAGAGCTGTTACATGACGAAATTATGCTCACTGACGTCGATATGACTATTTTCGAGGCCTATTTTTGATGAACTTTTCAAGAACTGGAAAAAGACCTTGAAAGACATACATAATATTATGTCTTTCTTATCAATAAAAATTAAATGAAGAAGAAGAAGAAGAAGAAGAAGAAGAAGAAGAAGAAGAAGAAGAAGAAGAAGAAGAAGAACGAAAAGAACAAGAACAAGAACAACAACAACAACAACAACAACAAAAGAAAACAGAGCAAGCAGAATGAAGAATTCACTTTT
>JAOWAT010114110.1:0-10361 GCA_028571025.1 Longipedia americana
GATCTCAGGTTCACTTTGGTTGTTGTTGTTCTTCTTACCAGAGGTTCCTGTATCTCTTTCCTGCGCAGGGTACTGGGGTACCAGGCCTTGTTCAAACACAGAGATGAAGTAATGAAACTGGGAGGCAATTTCATGAATGAAAATTATGCTAAATACGAATGATGGAATACAGTCTATGTTATCTGTTAGATTTCAAATGTAAATTTTTAGCAGAATTTTCATCTAAAATAAAGCAGTTTCAAATGAATATTGAAAATGTTTTTATTGTAATAATTTTTAAATACACATATTTACATTTTTACTCAGGACTAGATTTTCTAGGAAATATAATTTCTCAAACATAAAAATCTATAATTTCATGACATTTGGACATATTTCATGAGCAATTGATAAATCCTAATGAAAAACTACTATTATTTTCTAAAAATATATTTCATTGGTGTAAACAGAATACAATTAAAATATTGGAAAATCAATTTCACCTTCTAACGAGATTTTGGCTGACTCCCAAAAATGTCGTTAGAAGGTGAAACCCCTGTAATACAACAAGAACTGAAAAGACTGAAAAAAATCATCATAAATTGGCCTATTTTGATGATTTTTTTGACGATTTTTCCAATTTTTTGCAATCTTTTTTGAAATTTTACTACAATAACAGGCTTTTTTTTGACAAAAATTTTCCAAAAACTCAGCAAAATTTTTCGAAAAACACAGCAAAAATTGAAAAACTCAAAAATACGAAAATTTTAGATTTCAAAATTACCCAAAATCTTTACTTTTTGTAGCAAAGTCTGCAAAAAATCGTGAAAAATGTCCAAATTTTGGCAAATTTAGGTGAAATTTTTGAAAAACTCAGCGAATTTCTGAAAAACTCAGCCAAATTTTCAAAAAACTCAGCAAAATTTCCCAAAAACTCAGCTTTAAAAACGCGAAAACTCAAAAATACGAAATTTTTAGATATTTAACCAGTCTAAAAAGTGTCAAAAAAGCCTGGGTGAGTTTTCTCAACTGGTGCCAGTGGAAAGTTAATAATTTGATATGAGTCAGTAATTCACTCTATATCCCACATTGTGATGAAGCTCTCTTTCTCTAATGAAAGATCGATGCCTACTCAAAGCAGGAAAAATGAGAAGATATTATTGAGAGTCAGAAATGAGTTGAGTAAAGATATGGTGTTGTAAGAAAACTTTTTAAAGCAAATTAATAAAAACGAATGCCTTTAAATGGAAAAAAGTAAACGAGTTATGACAAAAATGTTATCATAAATTATATGAATTCAATTTGAATTGTAAAATATTGTAAGCTTTTCTATATCAAATTTTGAAAATTAGCTGGAACCAATTAGCTGATTTGTACAATAAAATCAGCGGGTTTTCTCCAATCATATTTGACATAATTAGTGCGTATTGTTTAGTGTGCCATACCCTAAATGAGAGAGAATTCTACCAGCTGTGCTGTTTTGACGATTCATCAAATAATATATGACCCCTACCCTACATCTGCTCAATTGCTAGGTTCCTTCTTCTACTGCGCTATCATAATTAAGCTACGGTCTAATAAAGATATATGATAGGTCTATTGAATCAAAAGTGAAAGATTTTCATATTGGGATTAATAATTTTTCCATTTTTCCAAAGCTTGGCTTCCCTAATGATCATCTAAATTATGAGAAACCGCAAACGGAATTTTAGAGAAAAAATGCAATAATAAACATTTTCTAAAGATTAATAAAGCTTATCCAATTATTGATCCCTTCTGTTTATCAGAGGAGACAGAAAACCAATCTCATTACGACAATTATGGTTGAAGTAATCTATTTTTTGCATTTGAAAGCAATTTAGTTAGATATATGAAAAACGAAACAACTGTGTTTTTTAAGTGCCAAGATGTGTTTGACACATCGAATTTTAGGAATGAAAATATGGCTTCAATTTCCAGATTCAAATTTTCACTGAGAGCATTCAATTTTAAATTTATAAAATAAAACTTCAAAGGTATCATTTTACATTTTAAAAATGTTAATGAAATTAATACATCTTTTAAAACTTCATGTAGTGAAAATAAGAAGAGGTGCCAAATTTATTTGACATGTGATTCAAATTCAAAAGACTAAATAAATTTAATCTTTATTTTAAATGTGCATTTCACAGATGTTTTATATGTGTTTAAAGTCATTTGTGGATGAAGTATAGACACGCACACATATGCATCTCTCTTTCAAATGACTTTTACTCTGTCTCTCCTTGCAATTGCTTCTTCCTGTTTTTGGGAATGATGGAAGTAACGATATGTTTTCGGTTTTTAAGGTGACAAGTATTACTCCTCAAACTACCCCAAGTGATGAGCTCTGTTGTGGTTTTACCCTCTTATAGTTTTAGTGTTAAACTGTCCTCTTTCTCACAGTTGGGCAGGACACAGCCTAATAATGAGAACGATACAAGCTTGCTCAAATTGCCTAAAAATGAAATTAAACATAATAAACTCATACCAATTGACATTTCACATATATGCATTTCGAATTTTTAAAGAAATAAATCAAAAAAGGTCTTTGAAAGTTTTAGTTTCTCAAAGGATTTTGTTAACACCGTTGCTTTGTATCATCCTTGATTGAGCTGTGTTCCATTTAATGATGGATTAACTGTGCCATGTTCTGCTAACACAGATCTGAAATGCATTAGTGTGAAATATCTGCTCTCGGCTTTTAATGCTTTTATATGCTTTTTCTGCTTTACTTTGCTTTGAAGCATCTCACCGAAGTCACAAAGTCAAAAGGAGAGATATCTCTTTGAGGCAGTATATATTGGAAATAATTTGGATTTGAGGGAAAGACAAGGCGGATAGATAACAACCTAAAAGTCATAAAACCTCATCTCAGGAACAGGCCAAAATGAGAAACAATATGGCACAACACCTTTTTTATGAACAGTCATTAACAGCTACAAATTGCCTTTCTTTTCATCAATATTAGCACCTCCACAGAAAGTGCTCACGCTTGCCATTAAATTATATAACACATTTTCGGTTTGGTTCAATACTAATACTAATAAATCGATTTTTATCATTCTTCTTCAGTTCATTACATTTACCAGCTCTGTCCCAAAGAAGTTGTTGCATTTCAATGCTCTTTCATTGATAGAAATACAACAATTTCTCTAAAACAGAGGTAGTAATTTATCGAAGAAGGAATGAAACAAAAGTTTTTTGAAGGAAACGAAAAAAAAGAGAAAGATGAAAATATGGGAAATGAATTGTGGTGAGAACAAAAAATATTGAATTTAACTCAAAACAATAAAGTTCATAAAAATAAAATGAAATAATGAAAAGAATTATTTTCAAGACAAAAAAGCAAATTAGTTAAACTTTGAAACGGTTCAATTTTCCGTTAGAGTTAGACTTTATAAGACAAGCTAAAGTGTGATAATAAACTTTGCTGTCTAATCATTCATAAGGCTAATGGCATTCTCAAGTACACCATAACTTTTTGAAACTAAATAATTGTGATCACTTTTCAATAAATTTTGCATGTTTGTTCTTATGTAAACTGAACAAATAGACATTTTTTCATGGTAACAAATAATAAGCAATTTTATTCAGAACTTTCGCTAAATTGTTTGAAAATGCCTTCTTCCATCATGATGCAAACTATACTATACTTGAGATTAGCTCGTTTGAGCTGAGTTTGGTGATGTACCAAAAACTCTAATAAAAATGAAATAAAAACAAGTACTTCACTGAAAGCAAGCATATTACTTAGCCATATTAGTTCTCTCTCATCTTTTCTGGGTCTCTAATGATAAGACTTATTGGTAAGCGCCATTTATGAAGCCAAAAGTGCTTCCATAAACGGCGCTTGTATCAGTACAGTGTTCAAGGCCATTAACAGGAAAGAGAAGAAAAATTTCTAACGATCAGTTGTTAATCTCAAGAGTTGTACAATTCTCACGATCTTCATTTTCTATGTTTCTTGTCTTAAAATAAAACACAGAGAGACTTTAATGGCGTATTCTAATTCTATAAATGTCAGGTGTGCAAACTGTAAGAACATAAAGTTTAGGAAATTGAGCGAATATTGGTTGATTTTGCAACAATTCTCATCATTTTTCATCTCTCACAATTTTTGCTTGCTTATAAATGACTTTAAGGCCCTGCATATTTCTGTGGCTCTTTGCTCATTACTAAACTCTATCAAAGATCACCTAATATGCAAATAGAGCCTTCTTTTTCCAGTGATTATCATTATTGGGTCACACAATCTCAAAGAAATTATATCTCTGAAATTAAAAGTGCTAGGTATAAAGAAAGACTTAGAGATATATAAATTCATCTGTTTTGTAAAACATTATTTTCGCATTTTCTGAAAGGGTGAAGGTAAAAGTCAAATCTCAGTTTAGATGAGTGAAATAAAAACACGAAGATGACCCTCTCTCATCAAAACGAGTGAAAATACTTCTC
Source organism: Longipedia americana (assembly GCA_028571025.1). Lineage (NCBI taxonomy): Eukaryota > Metazoa > Arthropoda > Copepoda > Polyarthra > Longipediidae > Longipedia > Longipedia americana. Next base: position 4,453 of record JAOWAT010114110.1, read on the forward strand.
CTGTTCCATCATAAAAAACAAGACTTCAAAATTGAAATCCTTTCACTTTTCGGGACAGAGGCAGTAAATTCAAAAGGGCAATTTGATTTATACAAGAAAATCGAGAAGGTAAAGACTGCTTTAGAGATCACACATGAAATTGACCTGTGTTTTTGGACTATTTGTTCAAAAGCCTAATCTCAAAATACCTTGTCTTGTAATTTTAGGATTTAAATGCTTTATTACAGAGACTTTAAAAAAGATTTCCATTTAATTCAAAGAAAACAATTTTATAACACTAGACTTTCCTCATCATGAAAGTACAAAGAATGTTTCATAAAACTTTTTTTGGACTTTTGACATTAAGAATGTTTCTGCTTCAAAAATACTGGCAAAACTAGTCCCATTATATTTTTAAGTCCCCCTCTACAAATCCTGAACACACGACGCCTACGTAAGAGAGAGACTTAAGAGAAGAGAGCAAAAAACTTTTTGTGACAATTATGAAGATTAACAGCAATCCAAGGGTAATAATCCAATTCCTTGTTACACTTTTAAATGAGCTTAAAAAGGGAGACCAAAGGAAAGTTTCAAGACTTGGAACAAATGAAAACATTTAAGTCATTCTTTATAATCATTTTAAGAGCAATGTTCATCTTTAAACTGCATTTATGTGATTTTCAAAAAACTTTCAGGAGTGGTTACACTCCTAAAAGTCTTTGAAGATACCACATTTACACTGTTGAGAGTAAAATTAGATGCCAAATTTCTTAATCATGTCACAAGCTCAATTCAAAACCCACTTGTCAATTCAAATAAATCTCCCTTTAACCCAATCCCAAATAAGACTTGAAGAGCAGATAGATGAAGCAATAATTCTTGTTAGTCTTTATTAAGACCTTTAGAGGAGCAGCAGCAGCAGCAAAATGTTTGAAGAAAGTGCTAACCAAAAACCCCATCCAGTTAGTAGCTCTGAATAAAAAAGAATTGGGAGTGTCTTGCCTAGTTAACTTGATGCTAATAATCATCATGACTGTTTAGGACCAAAATGATCTATCCATCTAACTGACTTCACTCATACCCCAAAAGATTCGGGAGATAATTGTCATTAATATGTCTAAAAAATGTCATGATTTTATTCAAATTTAATTCACTATTTTGAAAAAAACCTTTTCTTGGTTAAATATATCAACATTGAGGAGGCAAGTAAATTATATTGAAATATCGTGAGATTATTGTTATTTCGAGAGGTTTATGTAGTAAATGAAATCCTTTCTAAGTTACAATATTGTCTATAAAATGATTATTCAAAAAGCCCTGTATTTACTAATTAGACAACTCTCCAACTTCTTTTAAGGCCATCTGTACTAACTTGACTGATGAAGTAACTGAATGAGAACATTTTTTGACCGCAACTTTGAAAATGAAAATAGAAATAAAATGAGAGGGATCGAAAATCTACATTCACGTGATCCAAGTGAGATGGTTTGTACTTTTTACGGGCTACATAAAGGCGTTTTATGAACCCATTCACTTTCAAGTCTTGTTACTATAACTATAATTCCTCTCTTTCTACCTACAGCAGTGCACAATTCAGATTATAAGGAAAAGAGACTAAAAACCTCGCTTGATCACTTTGGAAGTTTTGAGTATAAAATTAACAGGCACCAAACAGTCCTTTCTATATCAAGATGTGAGTGGTGCATTCAATGTCAGGGAAAGACTAAAACCTCTCTTGATCAATTTAGAAGTTTTGAGCATAAAATTAAAATCAAAATGTACCAAGTAGTCATTTTCATTTGAAGATGTGAGTGGTACATTCAGTGTCAATGGCATCATTACGTTCAAACTTTAAAGAAATGGCCTGAATCAAAATTTCATTGCAAAAATGTTATCTGAATTTGTCAAACAGGCTCAAAAAAGTCTTCATAGTTGAAATAAATCCGGAAATTTTAGAGAAACATTCCAAATCTTGAAATTAAATGTTCCACTCCCAGATTGTAATAAATCCATTCACTAATTCATGTTCATTGTGGAAAGAGAAAGGAGTATACTGAAATCGTAGCAATCTTTTTGGATTGAGGCTCTTTTTTCAGAGAGATCTTTCTCTTTCTGCTCTAGAGTGATGGTTTGAGGCAATACCAGACATGCGATCATTCCAATTTTGATTACTTAGCAGCAGCAATCTCATGCTTGCTAAACTGTAGAAATTGGAAAATGTTCAAATTGAACGTTTATAGCTTTTTTACTTTGGGGAGAGGAACTGAAAATGTTCTTATCAAATTACAAGAGAGTATTTACTTCGAACAAGATATTGTTCTTTTTGGGTAAGGAAATTTGTTGAAGGTTTCATGAGAGTAAAACAATTAATCAACTTTATTAGTTTGAAAGAAAAATTTCCTAAGGCTAATGGTCTTGAGAATGGAAAGAGTCGAATTAGTTCAAGCATGTTTTTGGCACTTTTGCGGTGTTTTAGTACTAAAAGCCAATCTTCTGTGCTTCTTCTTTCTATAAAATGCAATCAATCAATAAAGTTGTTGGGCTTCTTAATTCTACATTCAATTCTAACTACTACCTCTGTTTTAGTTTATTAAAGTGTCAAATCAGAAGAGTTGCCTCTCTTCATTGAAACAGATGTAATAGAAAGGAAGAAGTATACTACCTCAGTCTCAATTAATATAATTAGTGATTTTTGACAATATTCTAAAGTATGCAAAATTAAGAATATTTAAATGACGCTAATCTAAATGAGCCTGAAGTAGTATGAGTAAAACAAGCCATTGTAAAATCATAATCATAAGACAATAAAATCAGAATCAATGCATGAACAAATTCCGCAAAATTGTGTCTTTGCAAAAAATCATTCTCAAAATTAGTAATCAATACCAAAAAGTTTTTCCCAGAACCGAACCAATCACAGAACGAAGAATTCCTGTCGATATTGTAATTATCTGTCGGTTTATGATTTGAGACAGATGAGTTTAAATTGTAGAAATTTCAACCGTTTTTCCGATCATTACTGATTTTTTACATGAAGCCAATTATTTGATCGATGCCTCATCACTATTGGTAGTTGGGATTCGATTGTGGTGCATGGCAAACCAAATTGGGTGTGATCCGTGGTTTATATTTGATTTAAGTCAGCGGAAAAGTTTGCAATATCAGAAAATTATGCATCAATTTTTCACTTTACTTCATAAAACGAGAAAATTCAAGCTTGTCTAAGGAGACTCTTTCTGAATCCTTTTACAAAATAGTTCGCTTATCAATGCCATAAATACAATTTTTGTAAAATTTTTCTTTGACTTTTGCAATTACCTTGCGTGAACCTCGCTCAAATTGCATCAATTTCGGACCATACCCTGAACAAATCGAAAGGGAACATTAAACTATTGATATCAGTGCATAAAAGGTTGATGAACTGAAGAGGAATATTAAGGTTTGGTTCTGTTTTTTATTCTTAGTCGATCTTCTCTCCTTTTTTATTATTTCTCGATAAGAGATGGAATTAGCGTGCATATAATGTCTATGAATGGTTCCAATAACACTTATCTGAGATTAAAGACCTGCATTTAGATTCTCCTATTCCATCCACTTGAAATAAGCTCAAAGAATATAAATAAACTCTTTTTCTTTGGAACCATTATTTTCATAAGCATGCTAGCCAAGAATTGTCAAATTTTACGTAGTAACAAAAAGCATACTCTTAAATAAAATTCGTAGTATACACAAAATCACCTTTAAGCTTATAAAGAAAAATAACTGTATATCATTGGTTGAGCCAATTTCAAGGGGACGGAGTAGTATGTATCTTCAGAAACATGAATGGAATAGAACTTTGGCGACAATGCAATAAAATTTACAAAGTTCGTTAAAATAAAATCAAGAAGTGTTGCAGTCTTGTTTGATGTGAATGATGTGTTAAAACAAACTGCTAAATTTGTGTTAACCTAAGTAGCAGTTGTAAAATGTGAATTTTCAAGAACATGATTTTATCACACTTTTTATGCAATTCAACTTAGTCATTTCAAACGTTTAAAGTCATTTCAAACTGAAGTGTGAACTTTTCGGGCAGTAAATGTTAAATTACATGTAATATTGTTTCAAGCTCGACAAAAAACTAAAGGGAGCTATAGCAAGATACTCTGTTTTAAAAATTTGCAACATCTCACAATTTTAAGAACCTTTTTTTGTTATAGTAGAAAAAATTTAAAGGAAGGCTGACCCAAAACTGTAAGTGAGTCTGCCTTTAAAAAGAGAATGCCTCAAAGTTATGTGTTACACTTATTAATTTTCTCAATTAATGAACAAAAAACCCAGAATAGGGTTTCTTGCTGAGGCAATTAATATTTCAATCAGTTCATCCCTTTTACTGACTTTTTTTGCTCTGAAACCTCAGACATCCGGAGAGTGAGAGATAGACAAATGAAGAAAAAAAAAGACTTTTCAAAAGCTACCGCCAAACGCCTTTTTCTCTGCTTGCTTCCTTGATTTGAAACATCTTTCTTTTTCTTCTGTCTTTAGGTAAGTTCTACACCGAGCTGAAGAAGCTACTGCTTTATGATGGGGCTGGCTGGAAAAACAATCAAATGGGGTTTAGAACATGGCAATTATCGGGCAAAAACAAATATCCGTCCATTAATTACTCAGAGTGCGTGAAAAATTTTCAATCAGAACTTAGTCACGTAGCATTCTGTTCACTCAGCATGATAGGTGGTGCAATTAAGACAAGTCTGAGTGGAGATTAGAGCTTAGAAGAAGACAAAGAGCATCTTCTATCTCAAAATCAGAGGTGGAAATAACTGAGAAAGAGAACTAAATTGCAGGCTTTTTTTTGCCAAAATTTTTGAAAAACTCAAGCCCATTTTTTCGCAAAAACTCAGAAAAAAAATCGAGAAACTCAGAAATACGAAATTTGACCAAACTTTAGGTTGGTCAAAAACAGGTTTTTGTTTAAAAATAGGCGGTTTTTAAGCATATTTTGCGGAAAAATGACAAAATTTTTCTAAAAATTCGTAAATTTGTGAAAACTCAAGTCAAAATTTTCAAAAACTCAGCTAAATTTTGCAAAAACTCGGGTCCGAAAATCGCAAAAACTCAAAAATACGAAATTTGACCATTTTTTAAGAAGGGTCAAACCGGCAAAAAAAGCCTGAAATGGCGTTCAAAGGCAGTGAGATTAATTTTGACTTAATTCGCTTACTTAACCACTGTGAAGAAGAACACAAAAAAGGGGGAACTCCAAAATAAATACACTCCTCTCGATCCAATATAGTAAATAGCCGATGACAGATATCAGTCACTCCTTTTTCTTCTTCAGTCTATGAATGTGCGCTTCAGTGAGAGAGTGATGAGTGCATTTGGTTTCATTGCTTTTGATCCTTAAAGAGTGACAATTCGGAAAGACATGGGGACATCGAGAAAAGTAAAAAATATTGATACAAAAGGAAATATGTTTTAAGTGGATGTAGAAACGTGGGGAACACTGCAACTTAGTTTTGATTAAGATTAGATGGTAATTGATATCAACATTTCACTGTATTTGGTAATATATTTTGATTATTTTGAATACACTATTTTTTTATAAGCATAGGGTAATTTCGAGGTAAGGCTTTGATATGCTTATTTTTTGAGGAAAAAAGGGTTCAAATTATGCTTAGCATATGCTTATTTTTCATGGGATAAAATTCATGTGATTAGCCAATAGTATCGCCCAAAAGTGAATTTTACCAGTTAATTTCAGGAACTACGCAAAAAATTGTCTCGCGAAGGCAGAGAACCGTAAGAAAGTACGCGAGGCGAGAGCCGCGCGCCAAAAGTTTACAAATTTCTTGGCTAAAACAGCTATTTCAGTAAGCAAAAATTTCTAAAATAAGCCTTCAAAATATGCTTGAATTGTGCTTAGTTTTTGAAAAACCGAAGCCTTTAAT
>JAOWAT010114221.1:0-10360 GCA_028571025.1 Longipedia americana
TTGCATTTTATGCTTGTAAAAAACAGGGGTGTACGGAAAGTTAGTGATCATCTCTACTAATGAATTGAATTCGTGTTTTGGCTTTGGGGCAAAGAGGAAGAGATTTGTTTTGAGAGCTGGGAACACGACAGCAAGGTACAAAGACAATCATTACATCATAATGTGTTATTTCTCAGTCCAGTCCCTTCCATTAAAATTGGCAAGATAGTAAAGTAAGTGAATTGATTTCCTTTCTTTTTTTTCTGCGTCCGAATTCTGTACCAAAAGCAGCAATAAATGCAAACTGTAAGGGTAGTTTTAAAGATTATATTTGCAATAGTTTTTAAAATTCAAAATTCTTCCTAAATAAGTTATTTGAAAATCAGATATTAATGACTGAGGAAAATGGAAATTATCAAAACCATCGAAACAAATTCTTTATCATTTATCATTTAATGGGACAATTGCAGGTAGATAGAGTAGTATTATTTTGGACCAAACAACTTGAAGCTATTCAAATGAGGTCAAAGTTTGAATTGAAATATATGTTGGTAATAAGATTTGATATTTTAATAAAAAAGTACAGTCAAAGACCGATTTCGCGTACTACATTTTTAGCGTCACGACGGATTTAGCGACGACGTTAAATCCGTCGTCATGTAGTAAAGTGTCGCTAAATCCGTCGTCCAATTCGGCGCTATACCCGTCGTGATGCTAAAAGTGTATGACTTTTAAATCCGTCTTTGATTGTATTTGATAAGAAAGTATCCTTGAAGTTTCATATAATTTTTTTGTTACATTTTTAAAGAATTGCTTGGAAAATTTTCAGAAGTTCTGGTTCATTTCTCCAGACTGTTTTAATGTTATCATTTAAAACACATTCTAAAGTACTTCATTCAAGTCATATCATTGACCCAAATATTTCTTTTTTGTTGTCTAATTAGGTCATTGAATGACCATTAATTCCTCTTTTTCTTTAAACTTGCTTCTGTCCCTATTCAAAGTCAAATGTCTCCGATTGATCATTTACTCACTTTTCTTCTTTTATTTCTAATGTCCTTTCTTCCTCCATTGTCTTTAATGAGTTCATTCAGCACTAATTGTCCCCCTTTTCTGGCATTGCCAACAGATCTTAACCTTTCTTTTTGCTCTTTTTTGTTTTTGTCCTTTTTGTTTTTTGTTTCTTTCCCTTTCCTTTGAGGTCAACTTAATCCGTTTTGTTTTGTTTTTTGTTTTGGTATTTTTTTCTTCTTATTTCCTCTTTTCTTCATTTAGTCGTGTGGTATTATCGGGGTTTTGGGCAATTGCAATCAGTGGATACCTGCACCAAGCAGGATGAAAGATTGAGGCAAGTCTCTCAAATTTTTGTTCCTTTTTGTTCTTGTTCTTGTTCTTGTTCCTGTTCTTTTTCTTGTTCTTGTTCTTGTTCTTGTTCTTGTTCTTGTTCTTGTTCTTGTTCTTGTTCTTGTTCTTGTTCTTGTTCTTGGTCTTGTTCTTGTGGTGGTCAAGAAATAACAATCAAAGAATGAAATAATTTTGTATCTTGTCTTCTGAAATCCATTATCATGTCTCATACTGGTGCCGAGTTCTGCAGTTCCTGTCCTTGTTGTTTTGTTGTTCTGGCATGATCTCTTGTTTCCTCATCACCCAAGAATGTGTGATGTCAATGCTGTTAAGTCAATTGTTCTCTTTTTCTCATTCATTGTCTTTTTATTTTTGTTGAGGCTGCTCAATAATTCTCTCACCCTGCTCAAAATGAGCATTAATGGGTCTCTCTCCCTAAATGAGTTAGTCATCCAAAAACCAACTCAAACAAATGAATTTCCCCTCATTTTCTCTGTTCTTAACTCTCATGTAATTGTTGAACAAGCATGAAGAAGGCCAAGCAAAGGATGTGGCACTCTAGGAGTTTCTCTAAATGAAAAATCAACACAGATCATTATTTATATCAATGAAATTCACCCTAATTGGGAGGTCTCCTATTTCTTCTTGGTTTAGAATACCATAATTGCATCAACTTGATAATTGTTGAAGAAAAGAGGTTTATAACCTTCATCTAGTATAAATAATCATGTCTCATATTGAAGGGCTGATATTCAAATTATCGATTCTAAAGTGATGTAATTATACGCAGAATTGACATTTAGACTGAAGGAAATTTGGAAACTTCCAGTTGTTTGGGCAATGACCGACTTTGCAAAAACAACTTCTTTCAAAGAAGCAGATGTTAAATGATTTGACTTTATTATATGATTCTTTTAAATAACATGCATGCTAAAAGTCAATGCTTGTACAAAAATTTTGGTAAATTTTGGGCCATTTTTTGTCATTGAAACTGGTGTCTTAAATGGTCCCATTTTCGATGGAGACCTTTAATTAAAAGGTCTCCGTACATCTTCTTATAAAACTGTACCCACAGATGAACAAACACATCATTCCGACTCCTCTCATTGAATGAGTGAAAGCATTTCTTTTGACATAATACTTGTTGATTCTTCTTCTTCTTACACACATCACCTCTCACATTTCTTCCTTCCTTCCTGCTGAATGCCTTTGGGTAAAGATAATTGCATTCATTTCATTCCACAGAAGCTTTTATTAACATTTTCCCTCTTTTTGAGCTTTTGTTTATGCTCTTAATATCTTAATTCCCTTTTGGATTAATGAACAAGGGTCTAAATTGACTAAATATTGAATTGCAAATTCCTTTATGAATCATGAGACCAGAGCTTTTTTGACATTTGATTATATATGAAGTAAAATTATTAGTGACAAAATCTTTTCCTCTGGAAGGGTCAAAACAATGGAACTTTTTAGCAGATATATATCAAGATAAGTGATGACTCAAGCAGAAGGGAATACTCGAGGATTTTTTATGTAGTAAAATCTATCTCCATTTTTCGTGGTTCATTTTTATCTTAAATGGAAGGCCTTTCACCTGAGATTCAATATTATTATTTAAAAAAAGTTTAAAAATGTAACTGTTAGTTGCAGTAAACGAAAGAAAAATTGTGGATGGCGCCACTAAAAAATTTACATGCTGTTTACTTAGAGATAGTAAGTATTTGGAAAAATTTCAAATAATGATTTTTGTTCTTAGATGAGAGGCCGTCCGTTTAAGAAAAATCACTGACCAAAAATGAAGAGTAAAATCGAAAAATGGAAATATATTTTACTACATAAAAAATTCCTCGAGTATTCCTTTCTACTTGAGTCATCACGTATGTGTTTTATTTAAGCTCGTTTCGCTGCTTTGAATAAATATTTTCTAAGACACTGAAAAACCAACAAACGATTGATATTAAAACAAGAGAGTTATGGTTTTGGAAAGAAAGATTTTTTCATTTATCTGAAAATGAGAAAATTAGTTTTTAAAGTCTCATTTCTAAACCCAATCCTTAGTTTTAGCAATCAAGACTCCTTTTGGCCTGTCTTCTTATTTGGAAAGGTATTGTAACATGAGATGTGGTTGAAGATATGTCAAGTGATTAAGCAAGGAGCTTTGCTAAATCTTTCATTAAGCCTCTGTTGATGAACATCTTAAGTAGGATCATCCATTTGGAATTACTCTCAAGAGTGAGAGAAATAAGGAAAGTACAATAAATACAATAAGATATAAATGGGTTTAACTTAGAATTGGTACAAGATGCAGAGCCATTTTTCAATCTAACATTCCCATTAAATAACCAATCAAATTCTATGTTATGCTATTCCTTCCATTTTTCTTTTGATGAATTCTTTCTATCATGGAATTATTTATCATTGAAAATGTGTCAACAGAGAAGTGGTTGTATTAATTGTAAATTCTTGCTCAAATTATGAAAAATAAATTACTTAAAATTATTCTGTTTGCAAACAATAGTGTTCGTTTTCTCATCTTTTATCAATAACAGACAAGAAAGGGACAATCTCCCTTCTCATTTTGTTATAATTGCTTTTTGTTGATATGTTTTTTCACAGTGAGTTAGTTCCCAAAGCCATTCTCACTGCTTCTGTGTCTGTGTAACTTAAGTGGTATCATAGCAGCATCAGATAGCAGAAGAAGATAAGACTAATGTCTCATGGGAGTCGTTTTTGACCACTAATTGCGACCACTTGGAAAAACTCATTGACTAGCTAACTGCTTTCAGCTTGTTAGTTCTATTTTTTCCTCTGCTTGATCTGAGGTTGGGTCTCTCTCCTAAATGAGTTAGAGTGGATGGTGAAATGAGTGTTTTATCCCTCTTTTTCCTCTCACTTCTTTCTGAATGCTTAGTTTGCCTTAAATTGCTATAAATGAAATAAGCACTGGAATGTCCAGAAATTTCTATTTGCAACAATTGAAGACATAGTCAAAAAATGAAAACATCAGCAAATATCATTAATGAAAAAATTTGGAAGTCTTAGTATATGTGATCCAAAACATATGGTTGTGAGTTTACCTTTCATTTACTGTGACAAAGAATTGAAGAAAAATTGAAAATATATAAAACCTATTGAATTTTTATTAATTTTACCTTCTTGGCCATAGGTAATGAATTCCTGCATTCCCAAGGTCTTATAGCCTCGTGTTTTTCACTATGTTGTGCAATGATAAATATTAAGTGTCCTTTTAGGTGCGACTGCTAAGCTCGAAACATTTTTCGAAACATTTTATTTCTGAAACATTTATTAAGTAATGTTTCGAAACATTTTGTTACGAAACATCTTGTTTCAGAAACATTACTAAAATATCTTTCAGAAACAAAATGTTTCGAGCTCAGATGTCGCACCTTAACTGTCATTATCTGTATGGATGTACAAGAATGACATATTCATAAATTTGTTAACCGTCATTCAAATGCGCTATTGACAAGCGCTACGCGTGATAATAAAGTTGTTTCATAATGGCGTTTCCATCTGGTAGAATGCACCAACGCAGTTTAATAAGGGTTAAACATATTTTCAATGTTTGGAGTTCAAAGAAATATACTGGCATCCAAATGTTACTTCAATGAAAACATGAATGATGGTGAATGTTCTATTCCGTTGAAGACTAGTGGTGTGCGTTCATTTTACGGACAAAATACCCAATTCAAAAAAAAACATTTTGTAATCTTAGAAGTTCACCTCATAAGTTAGTCCCGACCCTCCACTCAGGCCACTATCAATTGAAATGAAAAACGAACCAAACCAAACAAGCACGTATTGACTATTGTGTCCATCTTGAAATTAGTTGGATTGTGCCTTTTAAGTGTTCTCGCATTGATTCCTGAGATGGATGGAGTGAGCTGAAGGGCTCTAAACACATAAACCAATCAAACAAGCCCATTTATGCTATGTGACACTTGAGAAAAGGACTAAAGCATTTTCAAAAAGAATCAAATATAAGATTCAAGAAGCATACACAGCAAAATTTAGATTGTAATGAGCAAAGAAAAATAAATATATCAACAAAATTACGTATAAAAAATTGAAGATTCATATACGTATGATCATGAAAAGATTTAAAAATAAAAAATGAGACTGTTTTTAAACAGTTCTTCTTTATAGAGTGCATTTCCTTGAGTAGGACCACCAGGAATGAATAATTGATAATAAATTTTTCTTTCTAAAAATAAAATGAACAGTTACTTATCTATTAGTTAGTCCTTGTGGCTTTACTTAAGAAACGCACTATATGATGAAATAAGGAAATAGAAATGTGTAAAAACATGAAATCATTGGAGTATGATGATTTGTTTTACCATACTAACTAATAGTAGATGTGATTTTTTTTCACCCAAATGTTTATCTATGGCGCCAAATTTATATTTGAATTTAAATTCAATTTCTGTTACTCAGTCATTTGAATCAATACTTTTAAGAATAGAATAATTATCAATTTGCAAATTTAATTTGAGACAAAAACATTTCTACTTTTGCTAAGATAGAAATGAGGTACCAGAATGAAATGTACCTTTCAAGTTAGAAGTAAATGTCTAGTTAGTTCCTGATATGTGTGCCAATTAAATATTTAGTCACTGGAACATTATTTAGTAAAGTTTTGTCTTGATTTAGTAACAAATTACGAACTGCCTAAATGCTGAAAAGTCAAAAACCATAAAATTTCTGTATAATTAATTATTAGTTGTATTACTTAAAAACTATTTTTTCTTTACAGTTGAAAGTTAAAAGATGTTAAAATTCATTATTAGACGTGGATGAAATGTTGAAAAGTAAATATTGAAAAGTTGAAAAGTCAAACTCTTTGAAAGAACTCAGTTAAACCTAAACAGCTCAAGATGTGGTCCTTACATAGCTATCAATTAAAGTTAGACATGCTATAAAGACTCTAAAAGTGATGGAATAAAAAAGTAAGCTCAATTTGTTATTAAATGTCATAAATTCAAGAGGGCACTGTAATTGAATGTAATACTCCGTCTGGTTGAAATTGGCCAGATTCAAAAACTATAAAACTCACCTCCCTAGTTTTTATTAAATTTTATACATGTACGGTAAAATAGGATGAATGATTCAAGGATCAGAGAATTTCTAGTCTTTTAAAATGCCCTTTCTTTCCACTATACTTAGCTGGGACTTGGAGAAAACTTGGGATGAAAGGAGGTGATGTTTGTTGTTTTTGCATTCAGCCAATTTCAATGGGGTGGAATAGTGGTTTTAACCTATCTGTGAATATTCTGTTTGCAAAAACAGAGAAGATATGAAGAATACATTTTTGTTGTACCATGCATCATTCTAATAGGACAAGTGCTAGCTAGTTTGGTCCCAAATCAAACTTTCGAAAATGAAAAATTCTTGTCTATTTTCCTAAAAAAATGATTCGAAAATTAGATCTTTATTTTGTCAATATTAAATCAAAATTAGCATAATTTTGATATAAGTTAGGCCATTAACTTGTTTATTTGATGTGCAATTGTACATAGTAATAATTTGGGCATATCTGAACTTTATATGTATAATTTCAAATTATTTTCCACTAATTGGCATTAGCTCAATGGAATTAGCCAGACTTTTTAATGTTCATTTGATTAAAGTATCTTGTGATTGGGTCAATTTTACCACTTGGAACCAATTTGGTTTGATGCAGGGTATTTTATAGTTATTTATTATGTCATTTATTTTTAAATAATTTCATTTTGCATTAACAGATAACTTATGAAGTATAAGTTATAAAAGCTGATACATGGTGCTCACTTATGTTTACAAATGGGTCACTGGCAAAAATACAAATGCATTTTTTTAAAAATACATATGAAAGTTTTCCATTGATAGATGCAATCAAACAATTAGATTTAATTAACTCAATTAACCATTCAATGAGTGAAAGTAATGTACTCCAAAGATTACTATACTACTGTTGGCCATTTCATAAAATTTTCAAAAATTCTGGCTCCTGGCTCATTTTAAAGATTTTTTCGCCCCAATTCCAAATCTGGTCTTATTTTTTCATGGTCATACTACGTAAGAACCGTGCAATAAGCCTTCAAAGTTTACTTCATAAAATGGGATCTTATTAAGTGAAAAAAGCCTGTACTGGAGTAAATTTCAGAGTCTTGTTGCATGGTACTTGCATGAAGTGAGTTGGAAAAAATAAGATCAGATTTGGAATCAGAATGAAAAAATCTTTCAAATGAGCTGAGAGCCAGAATTTTTGAGGACAAATATTTTTTTATGAAACAGCCTTATGCTAGATGGATGTCTCACTTCAAAAATCGAAATCCTATATCTTTTATTTTTCACCATTTCTAAAAATGGTATAAATATTAGTTGCAGGGAATCATATCCGAAGAAACTTTTATTAATGGAAATGAAAAGCGTTATCCTGCCTGCCATGCTCTCTAACAGGCCGGTAAAGCAACGCCGGCCGATTTAGAAAGAGGCCGAAAAGGCCGTCCAAATGGCCAAATTTGACCATTATGATGGCAAATTCTGATTTAGTGCAAAAAGTTATTTTAACAAAGTGTTCTTTATTAAACATATTTCTTCTGTATATTTTGAGAAAATGGAACTTTCTGTACCATATGGGAGAAAAATCTTCTCCCACCTGGTACAGCATTTTAGAAACATCCTTTTTTCTCCCAGAAATACCTGAAGAATTTCCCTGGATTAGGGCAAATTATAATTGTAACTTTTTATGCTGAATCATAATCTGCCATCAAAGATGTCAATTTTTGCCATTTCAATGGTCTTTTTGGCCTTTTTCTAAATCAGCCGTCTTGGCTTTATGGACCTGTCAGAGAGCATGGCAGGCAGGATGAATACCATTCTTAGAATACATTGATGAAAAATAAAGGATTTAGGATTTTGATTTTTGAAGTAAGACATCCATCTAGTGTAGTAATCTTTGTGTACTCAGAACAAAGTGATAGACACACATTTGGGAGGCATGTGAAATGTTGTTAAACCTAGAGGTTTATTTGGTAATTGAGACCTTTTTTGAGCTGAAGATATGTCGTAATATTGAGAGATGTCATTAAATCGAGTGTCATTATATCGAAAGACCCGTTTATCTATTAATACTAAAATGATTTTGTGTCCTATTTCAAATTGCCAACAAATAATATGTGCCACATTGGTATGAAGAGATAAGTTGCTAAATCCTCATCAGAACATACAATCATGTTTTATAACTTGCATCTGTTACCTGAATTTCCTTTTCTATTATCATCCCATCATATTGCCGCTTTTCACTGAAGTACACAGGCTTCAGCTAAAGGCAGTATTATTTATTGAAAATTGGCAAAATGACAACAAGTGAAAAGATGAGGGAATTTAGATAAAGTATCTAAGTTACATGCTCAACTGATGACGATATTTTTTCAAACTTTTTGACAAACTTCAGAATATTGAAATAAATCAAAAAACATTTCCCAAAAAATATTTAAGATAGAATAACCCTGGTTTTTAGTTAAAGATTTGTTGGTAATTTGAATTTGCTTTGACGAAGAATATCCCCAAAAGCTGTACAGTTTTTCCATTCAAATACTTGGGTCTTTCGATTTAAAGACACGTTTGGGAGGCATGAACAATCTTTTTAACCCTAGAGATTGTCATCATTTTGAGAGGTTTATTTAGTACAGGCAACCTTTTCTTAGTTCAAAATATGAGGTACCGCAACGGACTTTGGAAATTACGGAAAATTTTACATTTTTGAAGCCCCCAAATTTCAAGTTTACCCTAATTTAAATTTTCATGGACAAAAAGAATCATACAATTATCTCTTTTCCTCTATGCGGAAATTGAGAGTAAAGATAGCATTTTCCATGAATTTACTTCATAACTAAAAATTTAAAACGCTGTTTTCTCAAAATTGCGCAAAAATCTTAATTGCCAAAGTCCGTTGAGACACCTCATATGTCTTTATATGGAGTGTCATTGATTCGAGAGACCCCTGTATTTAAGAAAAAAATCATTTGTATTTTTGCCTCCATTTATTTAGAATTTTCCTATTTTATAATACAGTGAACCGGTAAAATTACGGTAAAATACAGACGTTCTAGTCTTTGTCCTATATCTCGCATTTATAAGTTATTATTTTTACTTTTCATTACCATTATTAGTACCATTATTTATGATTACATTTGTCCATGATTTTCATTATTATATGAAATATTTTATACTGCTGTTTCATTGAGGTTATTATTGTAATATATTGAATTTTAAAATACCTATAATATGAGTTTTATTTTTTACTTTTTGGAAACACATTTTTGAGAATCATACGTGCAGTCACAATTTCTATGGCGTCAAAATTTACTTTTCCTCCCAATTCCTGTGGGGGATATGAATAAAATTTTTGTGCCAAAAATTGAGAATGCTATAGAAAATTTGTAAAATTACTCTAAAATTAAAGAGTAAAGTGACGAATAGTAAAGATTAAAGTGCAAGGTAAGAAACCATTTATCTAAAACATGAATTTGATTGAGCGTAAAACATTTGGATAGAATTTTTGCTAAATCATAACATCATGTTTTAGGCTTGTCTCACGATATATTTATTTTTGGATCAATCATCATCTTCAGTGCAAAAAGTTAAGTTTAGGATATGGAATTATATTCCAATTCATTTTTTTTATTTTGAGTGACCGTTTAAAATGGATTTTGGTTGCAGGTATTACTGGCAGATATGCCCGGCATTGCCCGGAAATTGATAATTTTTCCAAAAGGAGTACCATTATATAATTTTTCCAAAAGGAGTACCATTATATTTTATGAGCTCGGACAGAGCCCTCGCCACAGATAAAACTGTTTTAATTGATTTGCCCAATGGAGTTGTTCTTCATCAAAATTTCATAAGATATGAAATGATCCACAGAAAATCGGGTTAAATCTCATTGTATAATTTTGGCATGGAGTCGTTGTATCCAAAATCATGGGTCAGCGTTTTATCCAAAATCAAGGGTCAGCGTTTTATCCAAAAC
>JAOWAT010114332.1:0-10357 GCA_028571025.1 Longipedia americana
GTTTCGCAATTTGCGCGGCTGATGAACTTTGAAAGCACCCCAACGCAAAGTGACGCAACAACCCTCATATGAACATTTTTTAATTGAAGAAAGCAACAAGATGGCAGGTTCCAAAGGGGAGGGACAGAAAAATGCATTGAAATTTTTCATGCAAAAAGAAGAGGTACCAATAATACCCTTTCGGGCCGCCCCAAATCAACAAATACAAGAATGTGTCCGAGCTTCAGAGGAGTTGGTGTCACATCTGAGAGCTTTAAAAATTCATGACAAGGCATATCACAACTTGGCCAAAGAAAAGGTCAAACAATTCCAGCAGGAGGTTGATGAATTGCAAACAGATGATTTGTTTCGGCTCTCCAATGCTAGACAAAAAATGGCCATTGAGCGACATCTACAACAGCTGCAAGGGAAGGTGGAGAATGAGTTGAATAAGCTAGATGCTATCTTCCTATCTTCAAAATTATCCTTGGAGAATGAAAGTAGGGATGAAACCAAACCAGAAGAGGAGGAAGAACTTTCGGTAGCTGAGCAGAAAATAACGACACAGAGTGTAAAATTGGCGGCGACAACCCAAGAAGCCGTTTCTTTGGCAAGCGGACCCCCCAAGGCACCACCATTCAGGTCCTTACCACCAACCATCCCACCACCAAAAGCAACTTCCACACCAAGAGAAGAGCAGTCTTCGGAGAATTTCCGAGGGTTTGACACTATTTCAGGGAGAGGTAATATACTGGAGGCTCCTTATCTACCGCCGCCAGGGACCTTTCAAACACAGAATATGGCTCAACTACAGAGACAAGTGGTCCTTCCAAAACCAACAACCTTCTCTACAAACCCTAGAGCTGGGTATCCACCAACACCAAGGCCACCACCAATTCAAAGATCACCACTTGATCTAATGGATGCAAAACATGATATGGAACAGCAGGGTGATCCGTTGGAAGAAGCTGAAATATTTGACTACCAGAAAGGGTCAGAACAACTAAAACAAGTCTTGAAAGTCCAAGACAAACCCAAGATGACATTGAATTTGGTACAGCAATGGAGTGAATATTATCAGGAAAAATCCCAAAGTCTTCTCCAACAGTCAATGCAAACACCAGAAACTCTCACAGATATCTTTCAGATACAAATTCAAATTGAGAATCATTTAGAGGAATTCAAGACTTTTGTGGATCACACGAAAGAGTCATGTGCCCAAAGCATCTATGAATTGACCACCATGGCTTATGAAGCAGACAGAAATTTATTAGAAGAAAGTATGGCTGACAAAAGAAAAGCATTGTTGCGGCTCCAAAAAGGAAGTTCTATCCCTAAAGAACGCAGATTGAGCATTGGAAATAGATATACTCAACATCCCCAGGTGGGTGGACCCGACATGCAGGAACCTGATTCTAAAAACAAGATCAGAATGTTAAAAAAGGAATTGGAACAGTTAGAACATCAAGCCAGCAGTGAGAAAAGTGTAAACAAATTCAAACCCAGCAAATATTACCATGAATGGACAGAACTCTCATCTTGTTCAGAAACAGATACTTCAGATGAAGATTCCGACTCAGAAGGGAGTTCCACTGAAGGATCTCGCAGATATGGCGGTAAAAGAATCAGTTCCCGACAAAAGCGAAAGAGGAAGCGAGACAAAATGGCAAGAAAATATGAAGCCTTACCCCAGCCATGGGACTGCAAGATAAAACTTGCAGAAGATCGGAAGGAGATAACCAAAATGTTAAATGGTACAAGTATCCCCTCATTTTCGGGAAACGAAGATGATGCTGGAGATTATTGCACTTGGAGGACAAAGTTCATCTTCTTGGTTCATGCCAACGATTATCCCATTGAAAAGAAAATATTTGCATTGGAAAAAGCTCTCAGCAAAGAACTTTTGAGCTCCATGGGCAAACCTAGCAAATATACTTGGTCAGAGTACGCAAGGATGATTCGTGGCTTGGAAGATCGTTTTGGACAACGAGAAAGTCTGTTGGATTTCTTCCATCAAGAATTGAGCCGCTTTCCGATGATATCCAAAAAGAACCATGTGCAGCTCCAAAACCTACTTGGTCTACTGGTGAAATACAAGGGTCTCTTCGAGATGAGTGAATATCAACACCAACTCAACAGCACAATTCTGTCAAAACCCATATACAAGATTATAGATACCGATATCACTACTGACTACATTCGAGAGTGCAGACGATTCTCCTACAAGGAAAACTTTCTCACACTTTTGAACTACCTTGAAGATTACACTGCCATTCGCCGCTCCGCTCAGAAGAGGCAGGGGGAGGAATCAAAGGTACGCCCCATCAACAGCACCCCGCTCAAAAGTCATCTTGCGACAATGAAAGTGGAAGGCCCTGCTAAAGTGAGAGAAGAAGAAAAAGAAAAAGAAAAGAAAAAGCAGTTTGGATGTACTTATTGCAAGAAAAATACTCACCTGCATATCAAAGATTGTCCTGAATTCAAGAAATTGAGCGATGAAGACCGATATATTGTGTGCTTGAATCAAAGGAGATGTTTCAGATGTTTGCAAATGGGACACAGTATTCAAAATTGCAAACTAAGATGGGTGAGATGCGATGAATGCAAGAAGAATCATAATACTCTCCTCCATAATGCGAGATTTAACAAAGACACTGAAAATGTGCACTTAATTGGAGAAGATTGGGAATCTGACTTTGTACCCTCCGATGCAGCTGAAGAAGAACCGCCAAATCAGATGGAGGTTATTTACAATTTTGTGCACAAGCCCGGACGAGTATCATTACGAACTGTCCCGGTTCGGTTCCAAGGAAAGGATGGAAAGATGATCGATACTGTCGCATTGCTGGATGATGGAACAAATACCACAATAATGTCACAGGAATTTGCCCGAAAGTTGAACTTAGATGGGCGGCCAATCCCAATTAATCTGTTCGGTATTGATGGAAAGACCAAGGTTTCCAAAGGGTATTATGCCCGAGTGAGAATGCAAGCTGGATCGGTGGATCAGAAGATCGCCGTTAAAATAATTTCAAGTCCCATCAATCAATTAAAAGCAGTAGACTGGAATGTCCACAAGCAGGAATGGCCCCATCTGGACCAGGTACAATTTCCTGTTCTTCCAGAAAATCCCGAAGTCAATGTTATAATTGGTAACAATTACAATGATTTTATGGTATCATTTGGAGAATTGACGGGAGGCCAAGGCGCACCATCAGCCCGCCTCACGCCCCTCGGTTGGAGTGCTGTTGGCCCAACTAAACAGTTGGCCAAGGTAACTCAACCTGAACTTTACCATTTTTCCACAATGGAAACGGAGTATAACTTTCTCATAAATGAAATTAGAAATGAAGTTGATTTCAAAGTCAAGCAAGATGAAGTGGAGAATGAAGTTTGGCTCCAAACTTGCAAGAATTATGGACTATCTCTAGAAAGATGTTACGGCCAAGATGTGTTGGAAGAGGAGGCCATAACACCTAATTTAGAGGAAATGACGTTGAATTACAAAATGGCAAAGAAGTTGAGCTGGGACTTAGAAGAAGTTCCAGTTTTCCCATGGAGTGAATTAGAGAGTTCTGAAGTTAATGAAAATGGTACATCGACTTTGACTGCGGCAAGGCGAGCCCACTTCACTGGGGAGTACCAAAATGAGAATCCCACTTTTGAAACACGAGAAGTTCCACCTGCCACATCGAGCAAATCGGAAAATGGTGAAATTACCTTGGAAGCAGAAAACAAAAAGGGTACATCGACCTCATTTGTACGAGAGCGAGCCCACTTAACTGGGGAGTACCAAATGAAGAATGGAAAAAGCGGTCACAATTCAAATCATGTTTCTCATATAGAAATTTCACCTCAAGAAGATGGGCCAATAGTACTGATGTTTGAGGAGTATGATGACAAAAAATTGGAGGAGATGTGGACAGCACAGTGGAATGATCAGATGAATTGTAAAGAGATGAACCGAAAAATGTTGTCAGTGGAAGAGCGAAAGGCTTTATCGATAATAAGTTCAACCAAGAAACCCCATCCTTCGGGAGGATTTAGTGTCGGGTGTTTATGGAAGGAAAACCGACACCTCCTGCCCCCCTCTTTTCAGTCAGCAGTGAAGAGGTTTCTCTCGCTTGAGCAGAGCAAGGTCTTCAAAGATGAGAAGAAAAGACGAGCATATTTTGAGACCTTTGATAGATGGCAGCAGCAAGGATATATTACCAAGGTAGGATTGGCCAGCTTGGATGTGATTGAAGAAAGCTATTTCCTTCCCCACTTCCCTGTGATGAGAAAGATGAAGAGCAAAATCGAGGATAATGGTTGCAACAACGATGTGCCAAAATTGCGAATTGTATTTGACGCACGATATAAACCAAATGGCAAGGTAGGACTTAATGATGTAATTCTGTCTGGTCCTAATGTGATGAACAACATCATGGACGTGCTTGTACGTTTCCGGAGCAATGCGATCGGTTTTGCCTGTGATGTTCAGGATATGTATTTGAGAATTAAGCTGAAAGAAGAAGACAAAAAATATCACAGATTTCTACTCAGGAAATCACCAGATCAGCCCATTGAAGTGTGGCAATTGGAAGTACACATGTTTGGCAATACTGGATCACCATGTGTTGCCATGTACACAGTAAGAGAAGAAGCTGAAATGAATGCAAATCTGTATGGTGATGCACTGGATACAGTTAGGCACTCAGGGATAGTGGATGACACTCTGGACTCATTTGATTCCATAGAAAAGGCACAGAATGTGAAGAAACAGTTGATAGACTTGTATAGAAAATGTGACATGAAACTTCACAAATTTAAGTGTTCCCATCCTGGGGTATTACTGGAAACAGAGATGCAGGAAATGGAAGATAGCACCTCAAAGGTTTTAGGAATGAGGTGGAAACTACCTCAGGACCTGCTTAGTTTAGAAGTAGTGCCAAATGAAGAACGACAAAAGTGGACAAAAAGAACCATGCTTCAAACCTATGCACAGGTGTTTTCGCCATTGGGGCTGGTTGCACCCTACCTATTGGAGGCGAGACTTACACAACAAGAATGTTGGAATGCGGAATTGGATTGGGATGAACCGGTGGATGCTGAAATTTCAGAAAAATGGGAAAGTTGGTACTCGCAGCTGGCCAATTTAGAACACCTGCACTTTCCGAGGGCATTAGTTTCCACCAATTTGACTGATTTGCCAAAGAAATTCAGGATCAGTTGCTTTGCAGATGCGTCTGAGAAAGCTACCGGTTGTGCTATTTATTTAACCACATTTTACCACAACCGACCACCAACATCAAATTTGGTCCGCGCAAAGAGCAATTTGGCACCCCTCAAGAAAATGTCTATGCCACGTTTAGAGTTGACAGCTGCCGTGAATCTTACCGAAATGGCATTTTGCGTGATTGAAGCCCTGAAAAGAGAAAATTGTGAAGTTTTATACTTCACAGACAGTAACACTGTGTTGATGTGGTTGAACACAGTTATTAAACGACTGAAAGCATTTGTAGCATTCCGTGTAGCTACAATACTGGATCTAACTGATAAAAAAGACTGGCACTATGTGCCCACCACAGATAACCCAGCGGATCTGGCCTCGCGACCTCAAACTCTGCAAGATTTGAGTGCTTCAATGTTATGGAGAGAGGGACCTGACTTTCTGAAGAGTGAAAGATTGATTCCTTTGGGAATGAAAGCCTGCAAAATGGAACAGGCCATCAATGATCCAGAATTCCAGAAAGAATTCAACCGAAAAGATAATCCGATTCAGCTAATAAAAGAATATGGTCATATGTGCACTGAAAAACAACCCATCTTGCAAGCACATCAAATCAACGAACCGCAATTTGATGTAGGGTTATGTGGACCAGAGATAGACCCGATTCAGACTGATGATAACAACTGGCCTAAAGAAAGACCTCTGCCTCAGAGAGTTAGAATAGACAAAGTTGTGGCCGCCTATCCCAGCCATACTGTTCATTCTTTAGTATCCAGTGAGAAATACTCTGATTGGCAGAAGAAAATTGACATTTTGGCTTGGGTGAAAAGAGCTGCAAGAAAATTTCGCGCCAAGGCCAAAGAAAAAACAAAAGTGACCATCACAAAGACCAAGATAGTAGTGAGTCCTGCCGTGTTCTATTACAAGGACATCTATGAACCTGAATTGAATTCAGTCCTTGACCGACCAAATTTGGAAGAACTGCGGTGGGCAGAAACCCAACTATTGCGTAAAATTCAAATTCAATCTATGCCAGAGCTGTATTGGTCTCTATTCCAGAGAAAACCGCTCACAATGAATTCACCCTTCATTAGACTGTCTCCTGCCCTTGATACTGAAGGAATAATTAGAGTCAATGGCCGTCTGAGGGGAGCCACAGAACTTTCCGCTGAACGGCGTTACCCAGTTATCATCACGTCAAAATCGGTCGAAGTAATTTGCCTGATCAGATACACTCATGAAGTGGAGTTACAACATTCAGGGGGTGTGGGGACGCTTATGGGTAAAATAATGGAGAAGTTTTGGATCATAACAGGAATGACCCTCCTTAAGAAGATCTGTAGAAACTGCATAAAATGTCGTGAAGCCTGGGCCAAAATTGCGAATCAAATGACTGCTCCTCTGCCAAAACAAAGAATCCCAACCGAACATGATCGTTCCCTATGGTACCCTTATGCCCACACGGGACTAGACTACATGGGACCCCTGAAAATCAAACATGGCAGAAAACAAGAAGAGCGACACATACTTGTTTTCACTTGCGCCATATTTCGGCTGGTACATTTTGAAGTCGTAAACAGCACCGGCACTGAAGATTTCAAGATGGGTTATGAACGATTTATCAGCCGCCGTCCTCGACCAAAATGGATTCGAAGCGATAATGGAAGTGGATTGGTTTGTAGTAAGAAAGAAATTGGACAGTTTGACAAAGCAATTGGTCAGGTAAATGTAAACCTGGATGAGAATGAACTGAAAAGAAGATACCCAGCTACAGACTGGCAACTATCAGCACCCTATTCAAGTCACCACAATGGTTTTGTGGAACGCATGGTGGGATCACTGAGGAGAGCCATGATGATTTATATGAGTAATACACTGATGACTGAACCAGAACTGCACACTTGTGTGGTACGTTGCGAAGGTTT
Source organism: Longipedia americana (assembly GCA_028571025.1). Taxonomy (NCBI): domain Eukaryota; kingdom Metazoa; phylum Arthropoda; class Copepoda; order Polyarthra; family Longipediidae; genus Longipedia; species Longipedia americana. Next base: position 7,117 of record JAOWAT010114332.1, read on the forward strand.
CATCAATAACCGACCCCTCTGCCGATTTACCGATGATCCGCAAGATTTCAACTCAGTTCTCACTCCAAATAGCTTTCTGGTGGGATGTCAACTGGAATCCCTCGCACCCACCATAGAGTATACTGGTTCAGGTCTACACAAAAAATGGTGGAATGGACAGTTACTATGTGACGAAATCTGGAAAACATACTTGATGGAATTGCTGCCAAGACTTCAAAGTAACCAAAAGTGGCTAAGAAAAACTGATTATTTTGAAGAAGGATCCATGGTGTTGGTAGTGGATATTAATTTGCCTCGGAATTTTTGGAAGAAGGCAATTGTGAATAAGGTTTTCAAGAATAAGATTGATGGTTTGGTGAGAATTGTGGAAGTAAGATTTGAAAGTGGAAAAACATTGGTGCGCCCCATAACCAAATTAATTCCTTTGATGAAAGGGGGCGAAACTCTCGATGAATTTCCGTATTAATAAGAACAGCCAGTCTCCACAATTACCAAACCAAATCTTATCTATCTATTCCTTAAATACCAACATAGTCAAATCTACATATCTCAAAATGAAGACACATCTCACAAAAAAGACACATCTCACTATGAAGACACATCTCACAATGAGGAACTTTGATCCATGTCCCCGTTTGCATAAAATATGTCGCCTTTGCATATTTTTACTGACATTCCACCTTACGGGCCTGAAAGTGCATGATTTGAGCTCAGTTGCGTTTGGGGCGCGGAGGGTGCGCATTTTAATCAAACCCGGACAAGTAGCTCCCTCTACCATCCATTTGCCACGAGAACAACTGTGGAGGGAAAAGAGAAAGAAGAAGTGGAAAAAGAAGAGAGAAGAAAAATCGAAATCGAGATCGAAATCCTGGAGATTTTTCAAAATGGACGAAAAATCGGGAAAAGCGGACTCCCCTACCTTGGGATCGTTTGCGGAATTGAAAGAATACTGCGAAGACATAAATTATGACCCAATTCTGACAGAGGAAGAAAATTGGAATGTGTTTGTGGCAGAAACTGAAGAGGAGTTTCAGTGCCTTTTCCAACAGATGAAAGCTGAAATCCAGACTGCCAAAATTATTTCTTGGGACACAGAAAAAGAGCCAATGAAAGATCCGCCAATTCATGGCATTGCCATCCCTCCCCAGACCATGTATGTTTTCAATTTTGAGCAAATGAAGAAGAGGAACAAAAATGTGTTGAAAAGGTATCTCTTGGAAGAGCTGGAGGAGGTGGTAGTGCTGGGCGAATTCAATTACGAAGAGAGAAGTGCATTGGCCATGAACCCCAACATTACTGTGGTGGAGGTGGGTGAAGTTTACAAGTACCTCATGGAAACAGGCATGGACAAAGACATTTTCGAATTCCAAGACAAGTATGATGAAAGAGAAGGGCCCATCACTGCCGAGACATTTCTAACTCGAATCCCTCGTTTTGGCCTGGCCCAGATTCTGTTTCGGTTGTGCGGATATTTTCACAAGCCGAGAAACATACTAAAAGCTCAAGCGGATGACATTGACGATTACAAAAAGCGTTACCGGGTTGACCTCCTTCCAGAAGCTTGGCGCCCAGTGATCGATGGCCAAGTGACCATTCAGTTCCCTCCAGAAAGATCGGTGGACAAACTTTACAAAACCAAGGGTACAAGTGAGTTCTTCCTGAAGTATTTGGCTCTGGATTTGTGGACCGGCTTCAAACTAATGGCCCGGATCAAAATGCACTCCCTACTGTCTGAATTCTCATACCAACAATTGATCCGTTGGGACTCGGCAGTGGATCTAACAGGGCTGATCCGCCAGCAGGCTCTGGAGTGTGTGGCATTTCTGCCAAAATTTGAATGGAAATTGCGCTCTTCTGGAAAAAAGAGAAAGAACAAGAAAAAGAAGTCCGGAAGAAAAACCTGGGTTGATGAATTGGCTTTTACCGCAGAGGATCTGGAGAATCCGAATGAAGACATCGAGGCTTTCCTGGATTCTGAAGATGAAACGTCAGGGGCCAAAAAATCATGCTCAAGCTCGGCACCCTCGGAGCAAGTAACCGGCTCGGGATCAATGCTTACGGATGCACTCGAATGCGCTCATCCATTACGCGGGCTCCCTGAATCTGCGAGCAATTTCGAGACAGAGTTGAATAATCCGAAGCTGGAGCAAAATCCGCCGGAGGGCACCTGCACTTTCCTGGAGTCTAAAGATGGGTCCATAAATTCATGCTCAAGCTCAGCACCCTCAGATCAAGTAACCGGCGCTGGATCAATGTTCAAGGACGAACTCAAATGCGCTCATCCATTACGCGGGCTCACTGAATCTGCGAGCAATTTTGATTCAGAGTTGAACAATCCTAAGCTGGAGAAAAATCCGCCAGAGGGCACCTGCACTCCGGAGGAAAATATTCCTGAACTCAGCCAAGACCAACTCATTTTGGAAGGTTTTTTAGAAGATGGCACCAAAGTTGAAATTTTCGAGGTGGAGGTGGAAGAAGAAGATCAATTTGTTGTCCAAGGTGAGGTGAAACCCGAGAGAGAATCTGAAGTGCCTCCAGAAAAACCAGCTGCTGGCAAGATAAATTGTGTGCTCCATCGTCTGAAAGAGATTGCGGCGGATCCGGAGCTGGGAGGGTTCAGACTGGAGGATTACCAAAGATTAGTGAAGGATATTTCTGCCAAAGATTGCAAACTGCATTTTTTGAAGGGGCCAACCCAATTTCCAAAAAGAATTCAGAGGTGGATCCTTCATGATTTCAAAGAAAAGGCTGCTACAATCCCCCCTGGTTTGAAACTGCGGTGGAGAAAGGCATTGAAACCTGTCAATGCAAAGAGGAGGGAAATGAATAAGAAGCCCATCAATATCCACACCTTCAACAACATTTACAGTAGAGAAAATTTGGTACCAAAGATGAGTGAGGAAGACAATCTAGAAAGAAAAATCCAGTCTGAAATTTCAAGAAATCGCCGAAAACTGCAAAGACATCTCACCAAGGAGGAAATTTCAAAAATTGTGGCCAGAAAGAAGTCTGGAAGATCTCTGGGGAGTGGAATCACCAAAGAACAATATGAAATTTATGACAAAGTTGGTCGACCCATTGTGGAAGAATTCTGGAGAGAAAATTCCACCAAAACAAAAACGGTTCATGGATCAGAATTGAATTTCGAAAGGGGCACAAAAGAACAATCCCTTACTTCCTCTGTTTCAAAAGGGGGGAAAAGTCAAACCGAAAAATAAATTGCGGACAGTCTGCCTTTAAA
>JAOWAT010114443.1:0-23900 GCA_028571025.1 Longipedia americana
AAAGTGGTGGAAGTGAACCTCACACCAGGAAAGGCTTGGAACAATGGAGAGATGGTGAATGATCTGAAAAAAACCTCAATGAACGAACTTGTTAGAATGAAGTTTGTCGGCATGAGTCATTAGAGGGTGGATGCGCAAAAAAGCAGTCCAGTAAGGCAACGCAAGACCACAGTTGTTCCACTGAGAATATATTCGGTGAAAAAGAATTCCATGCAGTAGGAACGTAGTAAAAACACGGGTCAATGCACCAAAAACAGAAACCTGGCGAAAGTCGATGTAAACGCATTCAAAAAAAGTTTCGCAACGTGATAACATGGGAGAAAATCGTTTTACCTCACGACTAAGCATTTTAAACAATTATATCTCAAAATCCTACCCCGAAAACTTGATAGTTCATCAGAAAAAATGTCAGAATTTCTCACAAAAATTCTTTTATCTTAATTTATATTACTAACAAAATCTTTAATAAAAGATTTTATTTCGACCCGTCCCCGTCAATAAACAAGTTAGTCATTTTTGTACCAAACCAGTCGGAGAATGCCTGCTGTTATTTCCGAATTATCACTTATATTTCCAATTTATTCACTCCTGAATGCCATCATCATACTCATCCACAACATGTTCCATAATCAACGCATAATCACGGAGTCCCCTTCGTCTCACCCTAAAAAACGGATATAGAACACTCATTTTCAAGACTGACTCATGGATAGTGAATAGAATGTTCTAGAATCGTGTCAGGAATATAATTTTGATATTCTTCAATAGTTTCCATATAAATTAAAAAAACTATGAGTTCTCGACTGAACTAAGAAAAAGCGAGCTGTGGCATGGAAGCTGAAAAATCTGCGGAAGACTGGAAAAAGGAAGGAAACTAAGCATTCAAAAATAACAACTATCTAAAAGCCTTCGACTGTTACTCGCAGGCAATTAAACTTAATCCTAAGGATCACAGTTTCTACTCAAACCGAGCGATATGTCTGTTCAATACAGGAAAATTCATGGAGTGCGTTGCTGACTGCGACCGCTGTCTGGAGTTAAAGCCAGATTTTGTCAAAGCCATGCGTAGAAAAGGACTGGCTCTGATTCAAATGCTAAAATTTGATTAAGCACTATATTCCTATAAAAAAGCGTTTGAATTATCGAAAGATAATGCAGTCAGGAAGTAAATCTAGGACGGCGAACATTATAGCTCGAATTACGAAAAATACAAAATATCAGCAGAGAGATAAGACTTCGGATAAGCACTCTCATCAATTAACTTTCTTGTCAACAACATCACAACTAACGACACTTTGAAAATGTACAAAGTCGAATGTCTCGCTAAAACCGGTGCTACTACTGACGCCCTTACCCTCTTAAAAACTATACCCTCGGCCACTACCTCCAGCCCGGATACCTGGTATCTCAAAGGGATCATCTAACTCTATAGTGGAGAAAGCGCAAGAGCTAAAAAGTTCTTTACTGAAGGAATGAGACTCGACCCTGACAACACTAAATGCAGGCTCTCTCTTAATAAAGCCAAGAAATGCTAGCAACTCAAATAAGAAGGCAACTAATTCATCAAAAATCAACAGTATGAAAGTGCCTAGGCCAAGTATACTGACGCCATCAACTTGGATCCATTCAATAAAAAATTGAACTCCGTTATATACTCCAATAGAGCACTTACTTTCATGAAAAGAAAAGAAAACTTAAAAGCACTAGATGACTTGAACAAATCACTCGAACTTAACCCTGAATATACCAAATCTCTGGTCAGAAGGGCTGAGGTCAATATGGAAAGAGGAGAGTACACTGCCGCAATCATGGATTACAACAAAATACAGGAAGTTGATCCAACATCCAACATGAAGGCCAAAATAAAGGACGCCCAAAAAAAGGAAAGATAGGCGAAAAAAAAAGATTACTATGGAATTCTCGGAGTCAGCAGAGAGGCAGGTGATATGTAAATTAAAAAAGCCTACAAGTCTCTAGCCCTCAAATATCACCCGGATAGAAATAGGGGTAAAAGTGAAGCTGAGCAAGATTAAGCTTCCAGAAAATTCAAAGAAGTAGCAGAAGCGTATGGAGTACTTTCTGATCAAAAAAAGAAGCAACTTTATGACTCGGGCCAAATGGAGTACGATGGAGATCAAGGATCGGGTTTCGGAGGAATGGGCGGAGCCGATCCCAATGACATTTTCAAAATGTTCTTTGGAGGAGGAATGGGAGGAATGGGAGGAATGGGCGGAGGATTTAATGATTTCAGCTCATTTTCCTCAGGAAGCGGAGGTAGAGGGGCACAGTCTTTTACTTTCAAATTTGGTTGATCATAATATCTTGCTGTATTTAGGTATCAATAATTTCGAGAGTGCAACCTATATTTAATCAATAGAATAAAACCAATTCGTTAGTAGTGTTAATAATAGGCTTGTGTTCAACAAACAACAAATTGAGCGATATAACTTTGTTTGAAACCAAAGTGTCAGAAAGATGAAGTGGCCGAGTGGTCTAAGGCGGTAGATTAAGGCTCTATTCCGAAAGGGCGTGGGTTCAAACCCCACCTTCATCATTTTTTTATTTTCACACCAAATATGTCTAAGCAACTCATATAATCCGCTGATCCTGAGTAAAGAGTATATTGAGGTGGAAATGATAATTTTTGGGAAAAATAAAGGAATATTAATGTAAACAAACCTCGAGAGATTCAAAAGATACTCATAGCTGTGAAAGTAGGTTAAGTTTTCTTTCAATGTTGTCGATAATGCCCTGGTTGATTTATTTTCGCTTCTATTGAAGAGCCTCGTCGTTCCCATGCCTCTGGGTCTTGATTATCTTTTCTTTTGCCTTCATTTTTTCATCGTAGCTTTTCAATTGGATCATCAGCATTCCCAGCTAATCTCTGGAAGGCGTTTACGAGACTTTCATGTCCAAACTTTTACGCTTGGAATGGTCATACAGGGGATTCTTTTACTTCTTTACTTTTGCGATATTGTTTAGTTTTTCATTAAGAATTTATATCTACCTCGGAGAAAAAGTGGGATCTTCCTCCTGTTTGTGCTTCTTCGGTAACCTTCTCAGGTACATGAGGTAGTCATTTCCGAGTTTCCTCTGCTAAGCTTAGGATTTCGCCTTTGGCCTGTTTTAAACTACCTCCCCGTAGGCAATGCCTTTGAAATACCGATATCTCTTGACTTAGTTGTGTGTGCGACTCGTCATATTTGATTTCTACAGACTTTCATCCAGAGAGCTGTCCAATTTTCTTTGCTGATGGGTTTTGGGTATAAAATGCTCTCTCACGTACTTATCGTATCGTTTGATTTTGCGGTGTTTTGCCTTGGGCTATTTTTTCTTCTTTTTGAGCAACGATAACTACTCCTCCACGAACTCATGAGAAGCACCCCTGTAAATTTTAGACTGCAGTTTATTATTTTGGTCGATAATCCGCATGATTTCCTACTCCTTCGCCGACTTGTGGAGCATTTTCATGTTTCTGATGTTTTCATCGTGTTTTTTCTGATTTTCCTCTATTTATTCCCAGTCTAAAGGCTGGAATTGTTTGCGGTGCTAAAACAGGAACTATTTTCTTTTCTACTGCTACTCTTCGCGTTTGATTTCGTCTTCCTTTGCTTTAACTTCGTGAAACCTCTATACATCCCTATATTTTTCGAGATGCTGAGCAACCTCCTGTTCCTTTTTCCTTCTATCTTGTAATTCTTTTTGCCTTTTTTACTTCAGATTAATCGGCGAAATTTAATGTCGGGGTTTCCTGAGTGCTTACTGATTTTTCTCATCTTGCATTTGAAAAACCTGCTCCCTTTTTTTTTCCTATCTCTATCTAATCTTTTGCATCTTTTATTCCCTGTCTTTTTTCTCTTTGTGCTTTCTCCTCAAAAAATCCTGAACCTCCTTCTCCTTCCTCGGATCTCGCTTATTGAACGCGATTTAATTTGAAGCAAAGTCATTATATTGGTTTTTAAGGTCCGCAATGCTGGCGCTCAGCTTTGAATAGTTATTATTTGCCTTTTTAATTTCTTTTTACTAGTCCATCTTCGGTAATATGTACTCCACTTCGAAGTGTCCTTTCTTTGGAGACTATTTTTCAACAGCAGAATTGTTTGGACCATCAGATTTCGCATTTTGACTGCTGTTCTACTTTTATTTTGTAATCGACTTTTTTTGAACACGACTGCTGGGTTACGAATCCTCGACACTTACATCTACATCTGATAAAAACTAGTTCTCAAAATTGTTCGGAACAAAGGAGTTTTTCTTAGAGTTAGATTCCATTCCTCGAGCTGCTCACTATATAAATAATTATAGCAAAAGTTTATTGATTCACAAAATTCACGACTATTTGTTCACTATATACACAAACCATATATCATTTTCCAGATACAAAAAAAGGCAGTTTAAATTTACCAATGAAAATCCAATAGTTTGTTTCTCACAAAAATTATTTCCAAACTGCCAAATTATTGCTCTCTTGAATCGGATAATTACTGTTGAACATCACTCCATTTATCACTCCTTGTGTCACTCCAAGAACCAGTGCGTTCCAGTTTGCCATAATCGGCAGGATCGCCTAAATTAACCCATTATTACAAAGTGGATATTGAAAAATGATCTTAGTCTAAACACTCTCTTTACGAATCGCACCGAAAGCGGATATGAAATTCCTCCACTGATCAACCCAACCGTTATTACTGTATACCCTCTATTCAGATAGTTTATTGCTGACTTTTTGTTGCTTTGATCATTCAGGCTTATTGACTCGATTTTTCCTCTTTTTATTGCGGCTTCTGGACCATTTAATATAATGCATACTCTTAACAGCTTTTTAATAGTCATCCAAGTCTTCAGGATTTTTGATCAGTTTCTTTGTTTTGAGATAATCCTTGCCAAACCCCTACATAAATTTTAAATAAATAAAAGCATTAGTTTCGAAAAGGGCAAGATATTATATGAAACAGAAAGCAAGTTCAAACATCGTGAGTCATGGGGATAACTTGCATAGTTTTGGTTTTCGGGGGTGAAAGATCATTTTTCTAACTTAACTCCAGAGATCTGTTGTCATCTTCCATTTCCGACTTCAGCTACTCTCTACAATCATAGGTGGCATTGATCGAAAACTCCTTTACCCTACGATTCATCTGCTTCAAATTGAACAATTCATCAAGTGTGGTTTACAAAGGTAACTTCGTGACAATACTTTGCTTTATGGCCCCCAATTTAGCAAGAGTCAGCCTTGTAGCTCGCTAAGATTGACGAACTATGTCGAGTGCTCGCAGGTACTTATTAAACTTCTGCAGATTAAGACAGTGGAACGTAACATTGTGATCTCTCTTTTATGTTCGACTGAGGACACGTACGAATCCGTTCTATTTCATCTAAACTACCAAATTCAAAAACCTGCTACTCAAAAGCGTCTAGGCCTTCCAAGTGAAATTTCTGGGACAAGAGTTTGCATCCCAAAAGATCTTTGTTCCTCAAACTCAATGTCTTCCGCTCTGAATTCCAATGCACAAATGAAGTATACCTGGTTTCCTGAATTAGACATCAGAGTACAAGCACCAAATCAGCCAACTAAAAAAGAAACTCTCTTCTCTTGGAAGGGACCTGCATCAAGATTATAAAATATTATCGAAAACTCCTTTGATTTAAAAAAAACGCTCAAGGATTCCTATTGTCTTAAATTTAATTGTTATTTGCCAAACCAAAAAATCTCCTATCTTTGCTTTTTCTCGGGAATTCGATAAAATAACGAGAAGGAAAAACGCAAAAATAAATCAAAAAGAAGAAGAGTCAGATTGTAATTATGCGAAAACTTTCGTTCTGAATTTTTTGAGATTGTTATTGAGCTCCATGAAAGACCGGTCTTTTTGGTGGATCCAAAAGTAGTTGAACTTTTTGAACGTTTTTTAATACAAAACTTGAAACCTTTTCAGCACTTTATCTTACTTTTCTTCATCTTTCTCTTTACTGTCACTTTAGATGTTTCCAAAATATATCAACCTCTCTTTCAACAAGTCTAACAACAAGACCGTCAGGTATATACTTACCGACGCGAAAAAATAGTCATAGCCCTCTACTTTTGACACTTGGAAAAGATTGTGACCTAATTAAGTTAAACTAAAGCAGTATAGTGCATGAAGACCCAGCCTTCCGGATCCTCTAAAATCTGTCAAAGGGTTACTGGTCTGAAACCCTATATCGATCCATCCTGGGTTCTCCAATTTTTATAATTTTTCAGTCGGTTTGAAGTTTTTCCAAATTTTCCTAATCTAATACTCGATTTATGGCATCCCAGGTTTGCAGAGTTTCTTTGCCTACTTTTGAACAAACCCAATGGCTGCATCGTGTTCTTTAAGATCAACGAGAATTCTGCCCATCTTTTGCCGAAGACCGTTGTCTTTTATTTACTTTAGCTAGCAAAGGCGATTAAGCAGCTCCTCGAGAGAAAAAAATTCAGAGCTGAGGTCCCATTAATTTTCCTTCAGCTTTTTAGACGTCTCAATTACTCTAACTAAACGGTGAATATAAGTTTTACCAAGCTTCAAAAAATCGTCTCGGTATACTTTCAGTTTTTTGCCATCGAGGTTCTCGATATCCATCCTTCTCATCAATCTCTCAATCTCAGACTTGTTAGTGATTACATGAGTCATTTTCTTGCGTGAACGATCCAATAAACTGTTCTAATTTTTTATCTCCTTCATTTTGAACAGAATTTTATGCCAATATTAACTCACTAGCCAGAACAGTACCAGTTGTCAAAAAAACAAAAAAATACCGATCAAAACCGCCAGGTCACAAAATCCAAACTTTGTAAAAACGAGCATTTTTAAAGGGCAGAGAAGTCAAGAAGACCGGAGGAATGGGGAAAAAACTAGAAAACTGAATATAGAAGGGAATCCATACCATTGGAGCTTTGTCATGTAAATTGATCATTGAAATCCTCATTTCAAAATTCTTATTACTTTCAAAAAGAAAATAACATCTGCCTGTTTGCATAATCCTGTGTGTGTGTAGAGTTTATGACTAGTCGACTATTCATTATTCAGTAATTTTTGTTGAGTCTGCTTCAATAATCGGAAGAGCAAAAACATTAACTTAGAAAAGTGATGATAAAAGTCGAATTTAATGGACTGTATTCTGTAAAAATCATATCCACTCCTCATAATTGGTTCTGTTGGCAGCAAGCTGAGCTGCCTTGTAGGACTTATAGTGGTTGGTGCTCTTCCATTCTAGATAAAACTCGTAGACATCTTTGGCAGATTTAGTGCCAATGAGTTCGGATAGGAACTCAAACTGCTTGCCAAATTTGAGGATGCTCTCCTCAAATATAGCGATTTCCAAGGGAGCCCACTTCTAAAACACCGATGGCACATACAGAGGATTGACGAGTATGTCAAGATCCTTCTTTCTGTATATACTATTCACAGTGTCAAGGTAATTTTCAATTGGCTTTTTTTTCTTATCAGGATTTGTTTTAAAAACCTCACTCTGAGGGTGAAGAACCGGCAGTATCGGGTGCTTTTTGGACCTATGAGCCTACAGAATCGAAGCAAACTAGTGCTAATTTGTGCGTTTACTGGCTTATTTGAGTCTTTGGAAGACAGTAACAAACTTTTCAGGGTTCTGCTGGAGAGACTACTATTCCTGCTGATTGGGTTTGACTTTCTTACGTCTGCTCATGAGATAAAAAAATGATTGTCAATGCAAAGTAAATAGTTCTTAACAGTCTACATTTAAAGAATAATAAAATTAGTAATCGTGATGCTAAACTTCACTGAATAAACAAGATAGCAGATCATCAAGTCTACCATAAATAATTCCTCATCGAAATACTCCTGGACTTTCTCTAAGTAAGAACGTTTCCAAAAGCCTACATCCAAATGCCCATACGTCGCATATGCCAAAGACGTCAGCACCATTTCCAATAAAAAAACCCAATTTGGAACTTCCAAAAGGAGAGTCTTCACCGAAATGTCAGATGCTCCCAGCTCCTGGGTGTATAACCCAAAAAAAACCCCAAAAAATGATACTGTCAGCTTCGGTGTCAGTAGAGAAGTAAAGATTATTTTTTATCTAAGAATGTTGTTGCCAACTCCTATATTCCCCAAGATCCGATCAAGGTTACCGTCTATTAATTCAGGTTCCGGGACCAGGAAGATATACTGAGGGAGATATACAGAGGAAAACAAAAGGATATACTGTTCGTCCTAAAACAGCAAACAGCAGGACTTGTAATGCCTTAGAAACTATGCAGATTTTATTTAAAATAAGGAGCAGGCATAATTCCCAGGTCCAGGGAATTATGAGTCTGATCCCGTAAAAGTTGTCGGGAGAAATAATGTTTCAAAGTATAAAACAAGTTCATTTGGAGTCATCACACGGGGTCCCCGATTCAAAACCGAGAAATGTACAAACTGTCTTCAATATAGCTGTCACACCAAGCCCGTGGAACTACGAGCCCGAAATGAGAGGCACTTGGAGTCGAGGATCAAAACTTGGACAGGCAAACCGCATTTCTTTCATAGATTTTGCTAACTTAACATCGTAGACTCCAGGTCCAGGCAACTACAACTTACCGTCCTAATTTGGGCACTATAAAAAGACAAAAGGATACTATTGATCATAAATACCTATTTAATTTCTGAAGTTGATTATCTTCATTATTATTATTATTATTTTATAAATCTACAATGAGCGAGGCCACCAACATCAATGGGGTATATAGATTCTGGTATCAGAAGTACGTGAAAGGGGAAAAGTTCGAGGACAGCCTTCATCCGGTTGGCCTCGTCTCATCTGCTGAGCTTTTCTGGGCATTCTACCAACACATGAAGCGCCCTAGCCAACTCGAAGACAATTCCTATGTCTACTTCTTTAAGGAAGGTATTCGACCAGTTTGGGAGGATTAGCATAATAAGCACGGAGGAGCCTTTGTACTCCGATTTGACAAGGAAAAGTGTAATAAGGTATGGGAGGAGATTCTCATGTGTTTCATAAGCAGTCCCAAGGAGCAGATAAAAAATGTCAACGGAGTTCGTATTAAAATTAGAAAAGACAATGCGGCCGAGATCGATGTTTGGATCGCTGATGTCTACAACGAGGAGGAATTGGAAATACAAAGACAGTGGGTTTTAAAGGCTGTATCTCTGAATGAGGAAACAACTCTGTAAATTATCAATTTCCAATCTTGATAGTTATTTGGGAGTCTATGATGTCGGTATTAATGGCATAAGAATCACGCTGCATTTTGATTGAATTAATATTAATAGTTCTTAAAAAATATAGAATCTGACATCTATTCCATAAATACGTACATACAAATAATTCTTTGACAACTTATTGGCAAATTTAAACCAACTTTTTATTATTAAAACACGTTCGCCTGAGACGAAACGTTTGAGATTCATAAAAAAGGACCTTCAGTTCCTATCTTATTCTTTTAGCCCTTCCCAATTCATGCCCATTCATCTTCTTCTTTTCGGAACCATGCTTATTACACTTTTTTATCATGATGCCACTCTCTAGCGTCATCTGAAACCAAAACTTGAAAAGTTTCGAACAAGGCAGAGTTAAATTGAGGAAACAAGGGGACTAGAAACGATTGAATCAATTAACAGAAGGAAATATTAAAGAAATAATGAGCATTATCTAATTTAGAAGTGATAGAACTATCAATAGATTGCACAATTTTCCTGTCCTATTTTCAATATTGAAAGGCAGCAATTACGCTCATATGCTACTTCCCTTGTTGTATGAGATCCATTCCTCCATAATTCTGATTCAAAACTAGCTGGAGCTGATCGTGACATTGCAAAAGATCAAAACAGTGATTGGCGAGAAACTTGGTTTTTTAGAGAGTAAGCTGAGTAAATTGCTCAGAAGGAACAGCATTCACGAGGGCTTCTCTCATTTGTGTCAAAAATTTTCTAAATGTGGCTGAGAATCCGTCATCGATAGATTGGAATTAAGCTTTCAAATCGAGGTAGTCTATCACTCCTCGAGCTTAGACGAGGTTTAGTTTGTTCCGGATCAAAACTCTTGCCTCTCCAATCGAAAAATTGCACATTTCCTTTCAATTAATATTATGAGTGCCCAGTTTTGCATCTAGATTTAAAAAACCCGTCCTGAAAATAGTATTCAAGGGCGAAAAAAGCAAGAAAAGGCAAAAAAATCTTGCAACTGGTCTGAGCGTTAAAAGCATACTTTAGCTTATTTGAATGGTCGATTTTTCCCCCGAAATCGCCCTCAGTGAACTGATACCACAGAAATACTAAAATAAAAGTCTATGTGCGTGATCGCAATGTGAAAAACGCCTCAAGAAACTACTGATTTATCTGGTTCAATTGATCTTTTTAGACCTCTGCTTCTGAACTATGGACCGCATTTAGTTGACCCGAAAAGTTCTGGTTATTTTTTATTTCTTCCCACATCCAGAGCGAATGTAAAGCAAGGTAGCTGCAGAAGCTTTTTTTATTTTTCTCTGCATTAAATTAAACAAAGCGTACCATTTGGGTTATACTTGTGAGACTGGACTTTTTGCCATCGTTCCAGCTAACTTTTTGAAAACATTTTCATGGATCCGCATGATCTTCAATGATATTGCCTACTCATCACGCAGAAATCCATAGAAAGAACTGGTTCGGGAACAACAAGGTCGGACGCTATTAATTCAATCCACAAGTAGCACCGAGTTTCAAGCGATAAACTTAATGCTCCTCCATCTATAACTCATCGCAACTCAAACAACAAAAACATTCAAAGACAGTTATTACGGGAATAAAAAGAATCGGAACAAGCAAAAAAAACGAAAAAGGAAAACTTATGACTGAAGAAGCTCTAGATATACTTAAAGGGCTTTCCTTAGAATATAGTTCTGATTTAATTGTGCTCTTTTATATTTGAAATAAGTATCGGTTATTTTACTCGACTCAATAAAATTCTTCATCTCTAACCGTTAAAATGTTCCATTGCTCCCGTACTTTCGCTTACAAAACCTGTAAATGGTTCACACGTTCAGGATATTGGCTTGCAAATCAAGAAAAAAATTATTAAGTGTTTGCCGCCAATATGATTTGCATTGAATAATTTATGGAGATTTTTTCTCAAAAAACAACTGTTTCCGCCATGCTCTAAACTAGATAAGTATATCCCTGCGTTTATATCTCTTTATTTTTAATTTTGGGATGGTGACATGAGCAAAGATATTTTCATGCTCTGAAAGTAGGGACTTAAAAGGATTTAAAACAGTCAAATAAAAACTGACAATTGTTTTGTCGCTAAATCGGAGTCAGAAAGAAATAGTCAGTAATAATTACGATGATTCAAGGTTTAAAAGGGAATCGAGAAGGAATATTTTTTATAATAGTTTTAAAAATATTTATCAACAAATGGAAAGAACAGTTGATGATAAGATCAAGGAATGCAAAGACCTCCACATCCAAAATCTATAAAAGGGAAGTGTCCAAAAAAACATGGTCTTCATGTTCCTCAACAACCACAAAATAGACGCTGACGTGAGAAACATCACCATCAGCCCAAAACAGGGACTTGTCAGACTGTAGTTTGTCTCCCACTAAAAAGCCCTCGCTTTCTACGATAAGTTCAACTTCCAAGGAACCGTTCTCATCAGACCTTTCAATCTTTATTTCGGCCTCACTCTCACCGAATCCGAAATGAAAAAGTACTATCTCGAAGGCATCACCGATGACAACCAAAGAAAACTATTTTAAGCTGCCAGGAAAATTGGACTGTGCAAACTCTACACCAGCTACACCCAGTCCAACAGAGGGAAAATTAAACCCAATGGTGTCCTCAGTTTCATCAGAAGGGAAGAACTGTCAGAAAACCAGTTCAAATAGTTGACAGAAGATTTGAAAGCCCTCGATATCAAGTTATTCAAATATGTCCCAGAAAAAGATCTCAAATGTTCCATCAAAATCACCAACTTCTACAATGGACCAACTGACAAAGACGATGAATAAATCATTGCTAACGCCTAAAATATTCTCAGGGAGAAGTTCAACAAAGTTTTTAAGGATAAGTCGCCAACTGCCATCACTGTAAATGTCAGGAGAAAGGAAGATAAAACGGAAAACATGGTCTTAGTTCCTGGAATTTTGTAATTTGCGGACACAAAACAAACAATCGAAAGCTATGAACTCATCCGAAAATAGCTTCTAAAGAGCGATGACAAGACTAAAGCGATCCTTTACTTCCATAACGATGAGAACAACTCTTACTTGTCTCTTTTCACCAGTGGATTGCACAAACCCGAGGATCAATCCGAGAAACAGTTCGAAAATGATTTATTGGAAGCTTTGAGAAAAATCAATAAAGAAGTTGTTCAGGTTAACGTCTACCCAGTTGCTAGAAACCAAACCTATGTCGGCAGAATTTATCTAACCAGCGAAGAAGAAGGAAAAAGCTTTATCGTAGACTACACCACACACAGAGATATTCTTCTGAGCTTCTATAAGGACAAAAATTTCATCTCCTTCAACATCACCGTCGATGGAAAAACCCTCAGCAAAATCAAACAAGCCGAAAAAAAAGCGGGAGAAATCACCAACAAAATTAAAATAGCCGACTAATCCAGCAGAAGGAACAAAAGAACCACGGGCAATCCCATCCCCGGGAGATTACAAGTGGGCAACTACCAACAAATCCCCGGAAATTTCATGCCTAACTTACAAAATATGCCCAATCCGGGAGGAATGCCCATCGGACACATTCCTCCCCACGGAATGATGGCCCAGCAGGGAAATATTCCTCCACCTAATTTCAATGTCCCTCTCAGTAATGTCGGAGGAATCGGAGTAACCATTGGAAAACAGCCCAATTATCGAGAGATGGCGAGCAAGTTTGTTAGAGATAAATAAACTCTGATGAAAGAAAACCCTGTCGCCATTAAAAAGATGCTTTACCCGTGTCTCAAGCACTTTGTCTAAGACAGTGGAGTGAGTGTATCGGAGTCATCCCTCATAAGCAATAGTATCATTGAAAAAACGCCCGTGGGAGACCTTATAAGTCTATTCGATAACAATCAGGATCTGAAAAGGAAAATTCAATAGAGTCAAAACAACTGAGTACTTTTCCAAGTGATAATCTGAAATATTCCTATTTGAAACATTTTTTCTATTAAAATTAAACATCTAATAATATTGGAAAGTTTGAATGAGTTTACCCTCTAAAACTTGGAAAGCATTGGAGGAAAGACGTCGAAACAAAGTGAAGGACTAAATATTGAGAGATATTGAGTGAATTTACATGATCAGATATTATCGATATCTAGGTCGAACTTCTTCTTGCTCTTCAAGAAATCGTCTCCGTCATCGGAATCCTCAGAATCTGAGCTAGAGTCATCGGCGTCGCTGTTATCATCATTTTCGTTGTCATTGTCGACAAACTATATTCCGGACTGTCCCTCTTGACTACTCTCATTGATCTGGTAATCTTAGGGTACTTCTTTCTGCGCTTTCAGCTGTCTTATTTCGTCCGGAGAGTATTTCAAAATGACATCGCATTTGTCCTTCTGGAACTCCCGCAAACTGCACATTACTAGATCTCCGCAACTGATCCAGACCTTCTTTTTCATTTTCCCTCGAATATGCCCCACTCTTTCGACCTCGTCGAAGCATTTGACTCTAACTCTCCCATTTCCGAGCATTGCTACAGCCATTCCATACTCGAGTCCTTCATCAGCATCTTTCGTCAATAAATCACGCTTTACCACTCCGACATGCTTACCTCTTCTGTAGTTTTTGCCACCTCGGCCTTTATTTTTCGGCATTTGTTGAACAATTATTAATATGTTTATACTGACTATTTCTATTTTTGAATATTTTAATTCCAGTACATTGTTCTTTACTGACAGAATGAATATTCTTTGATTAAATTATCTACTACGACAAATGAGTTAAGACTACCTCAAAATCATTACCGTTTCACTCGATATCGCTAGAATATTTTTATTGACAACTAAAATAGCATAATTCTTGTCATTATCGAGCAAATACCGAATTAAAAGCAATAAACGAATAAAAAATCATTTAAAAAAGGGAACATGCACAGCAGATAGCAACCGACCCGTGATACTGATCAGTAAGATCAGCATAAACTTGCCAAAAAGATAAAGAATTTCATCTACAACCCACATGACATAATTGGTTCGGGATTCAGCTCTCAGGTGTACAGAGGGATAAATGAAAACAATCTATAGCCTATCGCAATCAAAGTCATCTAACTTAGTAAAATTCAAAATTAGGTCGAGAAGTACCTTCTCAATAATTAAATTGCGGCCTTGCGCTCAGTCAAACATAAAAATGTACTCAGCACGCACGACATTCTCATGACAAAAAATAATGTTTATATAGTCACAGAGTACTGCGAGGATGGAGATCTTTTTAAAATGATCGATACCGCCAAAAGGCATAGGGAAAAGGAGCCAAAACAGAACCAACCCCCAACCGTACTTTCTGATTGGGACGCACTCAACATCGTTCGTGATATTCTCGAGGGGTATCGAGCTATCTAGGAAAAAGGCATCCTTCACAGGGACTTAAAAACAGCAAATGTATTCCTGTCGAAGGGAACTGCAAAAATAGCCGACTTTGGATTCTGCGAGATCATAGGATAAAATAATAAACGACCTCAGATCGCTTACAATGTTGGATCGCCAGCTTACATGAGTCCCGAATCCTACAGAGACAACCAATACTCCAATAAAAGTGACGTCTGGAGCATAGCAATCATTCTTTATGAGATGTTAGCGGGCGAGACTCCTGACAAAACATAAAAGTACGACACTATGGCCGATAATTTATCGTCAGGACGAATAAATTGCGGCCCGAATTAGGGCATCAAAAACATTCTGATTAAATGCTTTAAAAGGAATCTTAGGTAGAGACTAGACAGCCACGGCATGCTTGATGCTATCAATATGGAACTGAGAAAGCTTCAAAATAAAAACACAGTCGGGGGCAGCGTGATCATCAATAGAACAGATAACGAAGTAGCAAGCCAAAATGTACCTAATCAAACTCGTCATTCCCAGTTTGTACACCCAAATCAAAACATTCACAACGTTCACATCAGTCATGCTCAAAGTTAAGCCTAAAAAAACAGTTCCTCCTTTGCCAAAAAGCAAGTTCAACCTCACCATTTTGATCCACGTGGGAGCTCTAAAAATATACCGAAGCAGGCACTCAGAACTGAAGAAGCGAGACAAAAGTGGATTCCATCAAATATCGGTAATCCCCCCTCGAGCACGAAGAACAACAGCAACAACGAAGGGTGGTTCAGAAAAACCATGTTCGAAAGTCACTAGAACAATATTCATAACCACCAATTCCATTCAAATCAACCGCCTACTGGGCATCAGCAGGGAATCCGTCACAAAAAGTCAAAATCTATATAACAGGAATTCCACTCTACATCGGGGTCTAAAACCTCGCAAGCAGCAGTAAATCCATCAGTAATACTTAAATCCTCTATATAAATGCTTCTTTTCCTTTATAGAATTCTCAAACAAGTCTCATAAACCTCTCTCCAGTAGGCACAAATGACAAGACTAATTCTCTTCCGTCACCGGTCCTTCATCGATCAAAATATCCCTCAAACGTCCAATGACGAAACATATCGCTAGTTTCAGTATCTGAAAAGTCGATTCGATGAGACATACCTTCAGAAGTAGTTCAATCACAGTCCCACCCACAAAACCATGGTCTTACTCAACCAACTTACGAATTCCCAATTTACAGACCATCCCACAATTCGAGCGTACCATACCGTCTTTTAATAGGCCTGCTAAGCCTGTTAAAACTACATTTTTGGAACTGGTAAAGTTGAAGAGTCTACGATCGACTTCAATAAAATTGGAAGTATGTGGGACTACCTAATGATCTAACACGAAATCCTGGGGATGATTGCCGAGGGAAAGAGCGTAGTTTAAATTGGAGAATGCTTTAAACTCGCCAAAATTGTCAAAGAACAGCCTAAAAGACTCCTGCACACTCATTACGAGCTACTCAAATACAAAAACAAACTCATTCTCCATCAAAACCCACAACTTTCTCATAGATCTTCTACCAAATCCCTGGCTAAAGGTCCATAGCTTCCAGTAAGAGACCAAGTTCCTACAAACTAAAACAAAAGGTTCGATCCCAATAACCAGTACTACAGCTCGGTGAGGACTCACAGATAAAGCTAAGGAGCTGTTACTCGTCCACGCTCAGATATTCGGGATGGCTTCAAAGCAATGGTCAATTGATGCAGCTATATTCACCTAATTTATACATATACATTCCTACAAATCAATACAATCCGCGAAAAATCATTATTAATCGCACTTTTTTTCCAGCTCCTGATGAATGAATTTAAACCCTCCTACCACCTTTTTGTTGCAGAGATCTTCATTACATAAGCTTTACCTAGGCAGGGCTCGTACTACTCCGGAATGCCCTTCTGAGATTTGAATTTTTAGTTGCAAAACCTGTAGCAGACCTAACTTGTTGTGAATAATTTTTATGTGTGGATTTTCGCTATTTCCAGATTCATCTGTCCAAAAGAACAACGAACAATTATGAGTTATATTTGAGAATGATTTAAAGAGTGTTTAGGGTTGAATTAAAATAAGAATAATTGATTCCCATATTTAAAATATTTTTGAAAATGGCAAAAGTAGTCAACACCATCAGTGTCTATCGAAGTCTCCTCCTGGAAGACGATTACGAAATCAAAAAAATCGCCATTCAACAGCTTCTCCGCAATATATCTCTCCACTGGACCGACATTGCCAATGATATCTCATAAATGTAATTCTTTCAGTAACGCAGTGAGAATTTGCTCGATGACCCCAGGTTCGAAGACCGTAAACTAGTTGCCGTCCTTCTCGCTAAACTCTACTTCTACCTCAACGATTATGACGAGGCTCTCAACTATGCACTCAGGGCAGGAACCTATTTCGATGTGGGAGCTTCCGATTAATTCACATAAATTCTGGTTAATAAATGCATCGAAAAGTACATCCAAGCCCACAAAGAAGGTAATGCCGAGTAGTTTAAATAAATTGTTGAAAGAATGATAAAAGCGAGTCTTAAAAAAGGATAGAACCGACTGGTCCTCGGTGTTTCGCTTCAAACTGCTGACTTGGCACTATTCGAAAGAGTCGCCGACGCAATGGACATCCATTAAATAATCGACTGCCTTCTTCCCCACTTGATCTCACTGCCAGTAGTATTCAAGTCGGATCTATTGGCAAAGGTGACCAACTATCTCCCCAGAGATATCAAAGCATCTCCAGTCCAGTATATCAACCTGCTACAACTACTGTACATAAAAAATGACTTCTAATTAGTCGCTAAAATAATTTATTAGTGCGTGAAAGGAGGATAAAAATAAATCGCCTACACTCTTGCCCTCGAAGTATCTGAAATGCACGGTTTTAATAAAAAAGTTCTATCCACCATTCCTATTGAAAAATAATTATAGAGTGAAAGAAAGACTCTGGAATAGATCATCGAAGGAAAGTTTACTGACGATATTCACAATGTTGTTCTGAAAAATCTCGCCAAAACCGACCCACATTACTTAACAGTTCTCAAAAAAATATAATCCAAAAACTCCATCTCACACGGAAGCGCAGTTATGGCACTATCAATGCTCCAAGCTTTCACGCAAGATGACTCTTTCCTCCAAATCAAAGAAAATCTGGAATGGGCCGCCAAATCAACCCATTGGAACAAATTCACAACAATCGCCTCATTAGGTCTAATCTTCAGAAACAATAAAGATAAAGATGTCTTCAAGAAATTTCTTCCAGACAACACCAATGCCGAAGTAGTCAATCACTATCCGAACGGGGGTGCTCTGTACGGTTTAGGCCTTCTTTTCACAGGAACCATGAACAGCTAAACAATTGATTACATCATGAGTGTGACTATGAATCCTACCCATAACACAAATGAGGTTATTATGCATGGATGCTGTCTCGGCCTTGGACTGACTGCATTTGCGTCTGGTGATGAAAAATTAGGAGAGAGAATGAAAGATATACTAAATGCGAGTACTTCGGTTCAGGGCGAAGCTTCTGCCCTCGCTATCGGTTTAATTTACGCAGGAACGAATAACGTAGCCGTCCTTTCTGAATTAATTGCGATTGCTTAGGATACCCGACACGAAAAAACCCTCAGGTCAATCTGTTTGTCAGTTGGTCTGATCTGTTTCCAGAACCCATCGATCGAATTCTTATAGAATTTATAGACTAATCCCTAAATGAAGCTCGCCATTCCTCTTTACTTGGCATGCGCTTATTTTAAAACATCCAACCCAATGGCTGTTAAAAAACTCCTCAAACTTTCTAATGATATCAACAACGAAGTTAAAAGAACTTCCATTCTGGCCTTAGGTTTTGTCATGTATCATGACGATAAACTGTATGACCTCATCAAAATGCTTCTTTACAGCTACAATTCCTTCATCAGGTATGGCTGTGTGATGGCACTGGCAATCGGATCCAAAGAAAACAAAGAAGCAATCGATCTTATATGGCCCTTGCTGACTGATTCTGTCGATTTTGTCAGACAAGGAGTCTATGTCGCACTTTCTATACTCTTTCAAGTTTCAACTAACCAGTCTGAGACCAAACTTGCCGACTTTAGAAAAACTATCGATGACATCATTTCTAAACCTCACGGTGAAATTATGGCGAAGATGGGTGCTATCATTAGTGTGGGTATTCTCGATATCGGTGGGAGAAACATGACAATCTCTCTAACAACCCGATCAGGACTACCCAAAATAGAAGCAATCACCGGTATACTGATTTTTTCTCAATACTGGAATTGGTTCCCCTACTTAAATTTCATTGGCCTTGCACTGACTCCAAGTGCATTTATTGGAGTAACTTCCCATCTTAAAATACCGAAATCTTTCCAGCTGAAGTCAAACTGTAAACCCTCTCTTTTCGATTATCCTCCCAATATCGTCAAAGAATAAAAGAAAAATGACAACAAAAAAGACGCTGCTAAGGAACTCTCAACTACTACTAAGGCCAAAGTGAGGGCCGCATTAAAGAAAAAATAGTCATAAATGGATGTTTAACTTCCTATCGCCAAAAAACCCTCTCTTTTGACAAAAAATGTTAGCTAGGGTGTTGATTACCTCGAGAAGGAGAAGGAGAAGGAAAAAGAGAAATAAAAATAGAAAGAGAAGGAAAAATAATAAGTAACTCTTTGTTTATAAAGTAGAAATAGAAATAAGAGGAAAACTTCTCGGTTCTGAACAACCCGAGCAGAATAGCATAGAAGCAAAGAAAACATATCGAATTTCTTGAAAGCAGATACACCCCCGTTCTTACCTCGAGAAAAATTGGCATCAGCTTTTTGAAAGATTCTCAAGTCGGATAGCCGGATGACTACTTAGAACTTCCTAGCAAAGTCTCCAAAATGGACCTTTAAAAACCCCTTGACAATGTTATTGAGTAGAAATAAGAGGAGAGCCCGAAGAAATAGGCCGGAGATAGGCCTGCTGAAGATCCTATGTAGCCTGAAGAGGACTTCTAATACGATGAATAAGCACAGCTTAACAAGAAAAGAGACTGAACATGATTTTAAAGATAAATTCATCTGTAAGTTTGCAATTAAGGTTGTCTATATCATGTGTCACAATCCTTTAAAACTCTGTTAGTCACTCTTACTGTTTTCATTGACGAAAATAAGCTCCAGAGCTTAGTCCTCCGGAGCTAAAACTCTAGCCATGAAGCTCATTTATTCGGTTTAATAGTGGAAATTGTATCTGATTCCAGCTACAACCTACGTTTCAACCCTAGCAAGAATGGCATTCTCCAGATCAGGCTTTTACCCTCTGATGAATTCATCCACTTTCCGTGCTTAATCCGAATCCTTATTGAAGTCTCTCCATCCTCCGAGCAAATCCATTTCTGGGAACCCCTGATCCGTGGATTCCACGTTCAACTTTGCAACTGAACTGTCTCCTTCGTTTTAACTCTGTTCCTCGGTCTGTTCCTCTGTCTACTCCTCGGGCTATTCTTCGGGAATATTCGCAAGTTAAGAATCCATTTATATGTCTTCTGGTTACCAATTTTCCGGACGACTATCGAACTCTTAGTGTTTATCAACAATTGGCAACTCTTCCTCAGGAACTATATCAACATTCTCAGGGTAGTCTGATTCTTTTTATTTTGATTACTCCTATTACTAGGGTCCTTCTTAATCTTATTGCTGCTAGTTTTCGGTGAGCTTACCAATTTATTGGGCCATCTCTTCCTCATAGATGAAGTCCTAACAAACGACCGAGGCCAAGAGGACAATCAAGAAAAATATTCCTATGTACAGTTTCATAAGGATAAACAATTAATTTCAATAGGAAACCTTCATACGTTTCAAATAAAAACAAACATTCTCCTTAATAGGTTAAAAACGACCTAACTTTCGTAATTCCCAATAAACGATCACTGCGGCCTCATCTAAATTTGGAAATCATCTTGAGGAGTATTCATATCAAATCCCCACTTCCCATTGATGACTCCATTGGTGAGGACTCCTTTATATACGATCTTGTGTTGCCCAATGTATTGCTTGATGAAGTTTACTTGACCACTCTGAGGAGTTCCATTCACTTGCCCATTAATCTCAAACTGACCTACCTCGTCAGCTCCCCCACCAACAATCTGCCCGCTTTGTTCAATCCTCATATTTGCGAATTCCATCGGACTCTGCTTCCCATATTGACAATAGTATCCTCTCCAGGCTACGTTCATCTCAATTAAAATATCCTGTCTTAAATAAGTGATAATATATTCTTAAAAAATCTAAAGTTTTAAAAAATGATTTAATAAATCGATCAATTTATCTATTTCGCCTTACTGCCTCCAACAATATTGCAACATGTCCCCACAAAATTTATTATTAACAGGGCCCACATATAGTCCGAAAGTGATTGTTCACAGCTCCCATTTGGGTACAATTGTCCCCAAAACATCACAGCTCCAATGATTAGCCAAGCAAATCTGAATGCAGAGTAAATTCCAAGTAGACACAAAGAAAATATCAGAAGGCCCGCAGCTGCTTCGTCTGAACAGCAACTTACCAGAGCAACAATTAGCATTAATCCTACTACTGCTGCATTTCCGTATCCTTCCACCAACAACCATGTTTGTAGATTGAAACTTATGCTGTAATCCGTAATCTCCTAGTATAAGCAAGGCTGGGGTGTGTAAGCGTAGTAGAGGTCGCAGACAATGAAGGGTGTCAACATGATTGTGGCAACTATGAATATACAGAAAAAAATCCCAGAAGAAGCCATTGTTTGCTTGTTCAATCAATATATCTTTGCAATTCTTTATCAAATTTAATCCTACCTTTTAACATTTCAAATGTAGTATTACTCTAATCAATTTAAAGTATTCTTGAAGTTTACCATTCACACCTTTACTGATGAGTCATTAGTTTATGAAAAAAATCGTTTAAATTCTAATATTTCCTGTTTTTTCCTCTTTAACACAATTGTTGTCTTCCCGTCAGTTCATTTCCTTTGTTCCGTTTTTTAACTTCACACCTTTTTTCTCTTTGATAACATAGGAATATAAAAAATCGCCACAACATAAAATAATCAATCAACTGAGTTCTATTCCTCCGAGACCTCCTCCTGCCTAATTTTGACTTCTTGCTCTGCTTCCTCCAAAGATGTTACAAAATGTTCCAACAAAATTGATAATCAAGAGTGCCCACATATATGCTGAAAGCTACGCATTACAACTTCCGTTTGGGTACAACTGCCCCCAAAACATCAAAGCCCCAACAATGAGCCAAGCTATTCTGAATGCTGAATAAATTCCAATCAGGCACAAAGAAAATATGAAGAGAGCGGCAGCAGCTCCTTCGGAACAACAGCTTATCAATGCGACGAAAAATAGCAAACCTACTACTGCTGCATTGCCGTATCCTTCAACTAATAGCCAAGTTTGTAGGTTGAAGCTTATATCGTAGTTTACGATGGGTTAAAATAAGCAATTTTGAAGTGTGTACGCATAATAAAGGTCGCAGACAATGAACGGGATCATTACCACAGCTATAAAGATAAACAAGCAAAAGAATATTCCAGAGGCGCCCATGCTTTGGTTCCTATTTGCTGTCAACTCTTAATTTATCAAAAAGTAGGATACGATTTTTGATAAGATTTGCAATAATATCAAACCATAATCATAAATAATAAGTGAAGATAAAATGTGTCAATTCCTGTGCTGCGATTGTTGGTGGTGCAATTGTTGCGGAGTCGTGTGTGGTGGCGTGCACGCTGCTTGGTGTTTGGCGTCCTGCTGGATGTGCAAGCCCGACGACCTACAAATTATCAACCCAGATTGTTGCACTTGCTGCCAGTGCACTGGATGGGGAGGAAACACTTGTTGCTGGGGAGATGTATTCTGTGCTCCTGAATCTGTCAGGATCTGGAGTAAACAAAGAAGTGGAGGGGGAGCTGAAGTTATCGTCGTTAACAAGCAAGGTCTGTTGTGACAAATGAGTATGATCATTATTCCTTCATAACATATAATACACTTCCTTTCTCCTGTTTTCTTATTTTTCCCGTTCATCATGGGCTGCATCCTGCCCGTGTATCACTAAAACCCAACGCGTTAAAAAAATAGCAGACAGAATACAGGCTATATGGGATCAAAAAATGCAGTTTTCACTTCTTCTTGGGCTGATTATCGTGCACAATACGCAGGATTTAATTATGTGAAATATTTTAATCTCCGTCTGAATCAACCATCTTCAAAATGATGTCGATTTGTTCTCTGGTCAACTCTCGATTGCCATCCAGTCCGGCGTACAGATCCCTTAAAAGCTATGTGAACTGTTTCTTCGTGAGATAGTTTTTTTCGGGGTCTTCGTTGTAAATATGAATCAAATCGCTGATCTCATCACTGACATCATACTTGCCTTGTTTTTATTATTGCTACCCCCTGCTTTTTCTGGATTCGGCAGCTTTCTTGTACACATCCTGTTCTTATTCGCGCATCATCCTTCCCTGGGAGTTGTTCTTGCTCTATGGAATTTAGATCATCCTCTCCATTTCAAACCAATTTATTTAGTTATTTAAACAGTGGGGAGATTACTGAATCATCAATAACCGGTTTGAATTAGAATTATCAATAATATGCATTTATTGACACTATGTCCCCGCATTCTGTTTCTTCCGAGCAATAAAGTCGGTTTCTTTGGGGCTCAGATCCTTATCAAACTGCGATTTGAGCTCACTGCTGAGAACCAGTTTTTTTTTCCGTTTATTGTTGGAACGACTAGTTAGTGACTCCTTGTCTGCTATTTATATCCTGTTACTTGTCTTCTAGGATTCCGTGAAATTATTCGGAAGAAAAGGCTACTTCACAGCCTTACTTGTCCTGCTTAAATATTCCGAAAATTCGCGTTCCATTCATTGAAATAATACACGGTTTCAGGTTTGAAAGTTTACTAAACAAATTATGCGAGCTGTTCACACCAGAAACAAAAATGCGTTTATATTCACAAATTTCTATAATTATCAGTTCTGGTAATATGACCTCACCATAACTATTTCACCAGTCTACCTTCCTTCTCGAGTTTCTGAATTGTCTACCTTGTCTCCGCCTCTTATTTCTTCATTTCAACCATTAAAAAATTGGTCACAACCTTTAACACATCGCTCCCCATCGCCAGAGATCCGCAAATGTAAAGTGCACTCTTCTCATCCAATATAAATTGCCTGAGCTACTATTTCTCCCTCGCTAAAAGATTCTGAACATAAACCTTTTGTTTCGGCATTGTTCCATCCTTTAGAGGATCTCTGGAAAATGCCAAATGAAGTTTATCGATCACCTTTTCTTTTTACCAGTTTTATATCTGCTCTCT
>JAOWAT010114444.1:0-10355 GCA_028571025.1 Longipedia americana
GAAATACGAAATTTTTAGGCCCTGAAAACTTGAATTTTTGACTCAAAATTGAGGAAAAACGGACAATTTTTGCAAAAATTTTGTAAAACAATGCTAAATTTGTGAAAAACTGAGCAGATTTTATCGAAAACTGAGGAAAAATTTCCAAAACTGAGAAATTTTTTCCAAAACTAAGGTCCCAAAACTCAAAAATAACGATTTACGAAATTTTTAGGCCCTTTAAGGGTCTAAAAACGTGTCAAGAAAAAAAGCCTGATGATTTACATTTCTTTGAATGCTTTGCTAAACATCATTAAAACTACTTCTCAAAGGGAAATTGTCGAAAACCATATTTTTCAATATTTCAATATTTTGCCAAAAATCTTGCTCAAAATCTCAATTTTTCACGTTTTGAAAGCTTGTCATTTTTTTACTGAAGTATTGAGGAAAATTTTTGTTTTTAATAATTCTGATTTTAATTCTATAATAATATATGAAATAAGACTTGGAGATGTATGAGACTCTAAAAAGTTTTAATTTAGCAAATGACAGTTGACCCAGAAAACTTGATACTTTGATTAGTTTTTCGTGTTTTCACCCCAAGATTTTCATTTTCATTTAAATTTCAATTTTAAAAATATTTTATTTCAAAATCAAATTTTTGGCCCAAGCACTTCGTATGAATGAGCCAAGTAACTGTTCAAAATTTTGACATTGTTCATGTTCTCCTCTAAAATGTGTTATTATTATTCTTTCAGCATCCATCCAAGCTGCTCTATCCAAATTCCGAATCTCATTTTTTGATGGATTTTTCTGATGCGAATGATGATAACTACACACAATGGTGCTCTTAACTCCCGAGGGGGCACAACATGTATAAAAAATTTCTCAAATACTTTTCCTTCCATCATTTATGTTGGAAACATATTTCTTGTAAAAAGTTATAACGTTTATATCTGGTTTTTAGTACTTTCCTCAATTTTTGTGAAAAATATTGAATTTTGTAATTTTTGTGAATGTAAAGTCTATTAAGTATGTACTATAATTTTGAAGAAAATATCTACTGCAAAAGAGGGGTTATGCACCCCTCCCTCTTCAATCCTATCCTGTGCCCATCAATGATGACAACCACTCAGCTGTTCACCCATTCAGAGATGGAGGAAGTGTGTCAAATTAGAAAATCAAAAAGTAAGTAGATTTCAAGGTTAAGCAGTTTCGTTTTTATTGTCCGCACTATTTTCCAATACATTTCACTTTTTCCGGGAAAAATAGTGCAGCACAATGAGTCACCATGAAAAATCCCAAATTAGGACAAAAGTGATGAACAGATAATGGGCTTGAAATGAAGTCTTACATTTTGGAGGGAATACATGTTCTGAATGAACAAATTGACGACATTGATTATTTAAAGCTAGGTTGCTTTGTGAAATTTAATCAGGAGGTAGTTACAGAAGCTGTTTTTTGCCAACCTATAATCTTCTATTTTCCAAATGATTTAGAAAGATTAAGCTAGCAATCAAAATTATTCTATTTAGTTTGAAAAATGGGTATACATTGACCAAAAATTCATCACAAAATTTACTTCATCTGTCTTAACATTTTTTGGTCCAAACGATTAACTTCCAACTGAGCCTAATTTAAAAGTCATGATATGAAGTAGGGTTTGGATGATATCTCTAAAGTAAATGTAGTATCAAACTTCGATAAGGATAACTGTGCTTCTCCTCTACATCATTGTCCTAGCAATTTTCTCTTTGAATTTCAAATGCCTCTTGACCCATGATACAGGTCAAGTTTACTCAACGCATTTCATTGTACAAATGAGGGTCAGTTTATTATTTCTATCCACATTAAAGCAGCAAATGTGTATGACACAAAACCTTTCAAGTGTGTAATCAATTGCTTACACATTAAAGCAAATTCAAATTTAAAAGAAATTCATAGTACCCGGCTTTTTTTCACGCCCCGTAGAACGGTAAAATGTTCTAGAAATTTCGTAAATCCTGGTTTTTGGATTTTTGAATCTCAGTTTTGTGAAAAAATTCTCAGTTTTGCAAAAAATATTCTCACTTTTGAAAAATTCCTCAGTTTTCCAAATTTTTAGAAGAAAATTTCGGAAATTCTTTGATAGTTTCCAAAAAATTTGGTTAAAAATGGGCTCAAAAGGCAATTTTGAATAAGTAAAATCCCCAAAAAGTTTCAAAGTACCTTACTTTAGTTCAATAGTGGCATTTTGGGAGGTCATTGTGGGGTAAAATATTTTTACTAAAAATCTAGGAATTTCGTAAATCCTGGTTTTGGGAATTTTCCTCAGTTTTGAGAAAAATCTCGGTTCTCAGTTTTGATGTTTTCCGTGAAAAAAAAGCCTGACAGTACAAGGAGAATGGTCTAAATGTAATTGGAATTTTAGTACATTTTCATAACTATTTTTACAGTAATTTTTTACCTCCTCATTGACCATTTATAAAAGTACCTCAGAAAAAATAAGATTATAGCAATTATTGCTCTCATCGATAATGTCCTGAAAATCTGTGTATCGTACACAATGTGCAAGAAATGGACGAATGGAAGTTCAAAAAATAACTTAAATGAGCCTGCTCAAAATACTAAATGAAGACTAATGGGCCTTGCTAAGTTCTTTTCTATTCCGATTCGCATCTTTCATTTCCTTTGTTAATTTCTGCAATTTAAAATTGCTTCCTCTATGCCTTTGTAACGAATACAAATGAAGAAAAAAAAAGAAAAAAAACTTGATCGACTTTGAAATTATTCTTACAAATGATGCAAAAAAGTAAGCTCTCAATCAAACTGTGAGGGGTCATCTTCATTCAATCAGACTCAAGAGAAAAGCAGGATTTTTTTTGAAATGTGTTCAACGAATTAATTTGAGGTGGCCAAACGGACTTTTAAAATCATTCAAAATTTTCGGATTTTTGAAGCTTACAATTTTCAAAAATATCGAATTTAAATCTTTCATGAGCAAAAAGAATTAATCAATTATCTCTTTTCCCCTATTCGGAAGTTGAGGTTAAAGATGCCATTTTCAATAAAATACTACATAAAGGAAAAATTAAAATGTCATTTTTTCAAAAATGTGAAAAAAATTTAATTTCAAAAGTCCGTTGGGGCACCTCATTTAGTCATGATGATAGTTTCTGACAATTTTGGGATACTTACTGATTTAGAGAAATATTTATATTTTTTCAAATTAGATCTAGTTTGAGCTAGGCATATTAGTAGATAAAAGCTGTTGATGTGAATTTTGTTAAAGATAAATAATACTCTTCAATTTTATCTTTGAATTTGGTAAATTAATCTTAATATTTAATTCGTATCATGTCAATCCAAGTTTAGAATGTAACAATGTGCTCCCTACATAATTCTGGACTATGTAGAGATATTCGAGGAAATAAGATATTTCAAAATAGATCTAGCACAATTTATTTGGAAATGTAAACGCAATGGATGTTAATTTTGAAAGAAATAAAGCGATCACATTCGAAGCAACGTTATTATCAAATGTCCTTACAATTCTTACCTTAAAAAGTGTAATTTTCGAGGACTTTCCTGAAATATGAAGAAAACAATTTCACAGATTAGTCATCTGAAAAGTATAATTCCTGGTCAAAGTTTGCCAAAGGGCTCTTGATTTTTATAATAGGATTAGAAACTATCTTCATCATTTATTTTATTTCTTGCACAATTCAAATTTTTAAAAGGACTCCTATCCAAAGGTACACACAATTCTAGTTTGCAATAGCATTAGATTCTAGAGGTTAACAGCGAAATTTAGAAAGAAAATTACCCAAGACTCACCTCTTTGCTTATTTGAAAATCTAAATGTAAACAAACCGTCATCGTAATTTATTCAAATTGAAATTTATGTTCACCTGTGACATTTTCCCAGAATTTAAATTAATCTGAGGATAAAAAAGTTGTAATTTCGCGTAAAAAATTGAATGAAATGAAAAGAACTTTCACTGTTAATGCCGTTGTCCCTTTTCTCAGAGTGAGCTTTGTGTACTTTCATTGTCAGGTTTCTAATAGTGCTAAGCCTCCGCAATTTTTTGCTCAACATAATCTTATCTCAAAAACCAATCTCAATTTTTCAGGAGATGTCATAAAAGTGGACAGGAATTTTCTAACAACTTTCTTGAGCAACAAGGCTTTCTCGTCTTTAAATGTGCTTTCATTCTTCTCACAATTATTTAATACAGGACCCTCTCCATTTTATAGCATCAAATTTTTAGGACAAATCACAATATAACGTCATATTAATAGATTTCCCAAAATAACGACAATGTCACGATTTAAAGACAGATTAAGGCCTTGCAAGTAAAAATTGATGTCATTAAATCGAGAAATCTTTGTGTATTGATTTGCTCAGAACAAAATTAGTTTCCAATGAAGAACAAAAAACAATCAATTAAACTTGACACTTGAATAAGAATGAAATCAAAACAAATTAGAAGAGATCGAAGAAAATGCAAATTGGACTTCTTATTTGAATGGTCTGAAGGAGTGAAAGAATAGGTGATATCTTGATGGAAATTGGATGTCTGAAAAATTGACTGTCAAAATTTGTTGACTCTAAATCTGATAAAATGAACGAGTTTCTCATTTGACATCAAATGACATGTTTAAAGTTATGTAAGAATTCTTAATTTTGCAAGGTGTACATTATAAACTTACTCTTTTTATGACATATTTTACATACCTTAATTGATGCTCTACTTAAAATGATTTAATTTTGGATATTAATTTTAATGTAAAAGTTAGCTAAAATTCTTCATCCAGCTCTATTCACATTCTTCTCATTATGAAAAAGATTGCTTGGAGATGGATAAATCAATCTTATGCAATGAAAAAGAGGAATCATTTTATTAGTATTATAATAATAAATCATAAAACAAGTGTTTCTTCAATTTTGGCGATACTTTCTCATGCAACGTTAATTTTGCATCTCTACATTCAGCCTATTGGTGAATCTGCAAATTCAAAATATTTTGTTGTCCAAATACCATTAATAGAAATCATAGCTGTCTTTTAGGAAAATCCCAACGAATTTTCTCATCACGCTGATTTAGGAAGTAAATTGTTATTGCAGTAATATTCAATTTTAACACCGGATCTGCTTTATTAAGATAATAATACCTAATTTATTGCGAATAATACGTTTAAGCAGATTATCCCAAAAAAGTATAAAAAGTTCTAACCAACTCTATTTTCTGCTTGAGCAATTTCGAAATACAATGTTACAGCTATACAGAAGCAGGCTTTTTGACAAAAAATTTGATTAAAACTTAGAAATTCGAAATTTCTAGATTTCAAAACAGTCAAAATTTATACTCTTATGATCAGTTGTGAAATTTCTAAAAATTTACTCCAAAACTTATTATTCTAAAACTCAGTCCAAATTTTCTCAGAACTGAGTAAAATTTTTCAAAATTACCAAAACTGAGGAATGCAATTTTTTTACATTTTTAACCAAGTAGACGGTGATAAAAAAAGCCTGAGAAGAAGCATCAATTTATGGTGTCGGTTTGTAATGGTAAGAAGAAGATGAAAAATGAGGTATTCTATTTGTTTGAATTTTTGCGGGAAATCTCATCAAATTACATTTTTATTCAAATGAAAAATGTTCTATCAATGCTTTACTAGCAGAATCTTTAGGAGGATTTGAGAAATATTAGAAATAAATTGAAAATGATAACAATAAACAGCAACGGAAGTTTGTACTCAAAAGCAAATTAAAATGCTAATAAATTCTTAATGTCATTTTTTGCATCTTTTCTCTGAATTATATTTCTGTTACAGAACCTTTAATTCAAAAAACCTTAAAATGATATTGTTTTTAGATAAATATCTATAAGTATTGATTGAATTTTTATTAGAAATGATAAGATTATTAAAAAAACTAAAGATATTTCTGGAATAAAAATTCCCTATATATAGTTTATTACATTGCGTGTGAAAGTTTTTAAAGAGAACAAATACTTCTAGAATCACGCATTTCAGTTTGTTTTATTATGAAACAAAAATCATTTTTGACATCTCTTAAAATAAATTGAGATAGAATTATGGGCTTGTTATTGAAAAGTCTGGAAATTACTTTCCCACATAAAAAGTTAATAAATCTCTCATTCTACTTCGGTAAAATCTAATAAAGTTTTTGGTCTGAGCATAAATTAAACTTGTGATATGTGGTTAGGACACCCATAGTTGTGGAAATCAACAAAAAAATAACAACTTTTAGTACTGATGTTAATTGGTTTGTTCAAAGATTTTTATTTTACAAAATGCAGTGAAAATTTGAAATATTTTTCTTATTAAACGGTTAATTTTTCATATTCTTACATTGACAGTTACATCATATATGGGGACATATTTTTGTAATTTTCAGTTTGAATCATAATATTTTACCTATATGAAAATATTCATTAATTGTGATTATATAAAAATTTTAATGACACATGAATTTCAAAATGATGAAAACTCATAAATAATTTTTAGTATTGTACAAAAATGAAAAATGAAAATTGTGAAGTATTTCTGGAATTTCACCTCCCTCAATGTCACACCATGACTTTTAATAGACATATGCATATGTCTATTCCTTTTTAATAGGGTGTTTCAACCAAAATAAAATTGTCTCAGAATGAGCTAAAAGTGACTGAAATTAAAGAGCTTTTGATGCTAATTCCAAAAATAGTCTTACTTGTTTAAAATAATGTATTTTTCTGGATTTTACCAGCTCCTATACTTTATGACATAAAAGAGCCAAAATTGCAAATATTTTGCATTTTATGTAGTAAATGTAGGGGCTGGAAGTTTCCAAAAGTTGCATTGTTTAAAAAAAGTAAGTCCATTTTTGGAATCAGCATAAACAGTTCTTAATTTTGAATCACTTTCAGCTCATTCTGTAAAGCTTGAAACACCCTATTTTTTGAATGAAATATCTGAAACTTCAATGAGTTCATTAAGCCAAAAATATTTGGCATTCCTGACAAATTAATGGAAGAATTCTGGATGAATATAAGGGCAGAAGTTGCCAAATACCATTTTGAGAAATATCTTAATTAAAATTCTTCAATTAGAATTTTTACTTTTGAGCAGATATGTCCTATGACACTGCAATGAATTTTTGAATTGACCTTTAAGAAAATTGAAGTCGTGTCAGAATAATTTTTACAATTGTTATCTTTATTGTTGAGCAGAAAGTGCAAAATTATATATTTAGAAAATCATTTCCAATGATGATAAATTTAATCCAAAACTAGGCCATGTTTCATAACTACTTAATAAGTATAAAAACCATGA
Source organism: Longipedia americana (assembly GCA_028571025.1). Lineage (NCBI taxonomy): Eukaryota > Metazoa > Arthropoda > Copepoda > Polyarthra > Longipediidae > Longipedia > Longipedia americana. The sequence continues at coordinate 7,300 of JAOWAT010114444.1, forward strand.
AATTGTAGTTTTCAATTTAATTTTGGCAATGCACGATTTTTTTCTTTCATCAGTGAAAATTCCTATCCTTAAAAGTCATTAAGTTGTGGTCAGCATTCTTTAGAAAATTGATTTTTGTTTTTGTTATAATTTTAGAATATTTCTATTAAACATTCTTAGTGGGAGGTTTCCTGATAGTTTAAGGCTTCCAATAATCTAAAATTCATTAAGAAAATTGAAAATATTTTCTAGAATAACCAAAAAATGGGTCAGAATTTTTGTAAAAGAATATTTTTTGTTTATACTAACAAGACTGACAAGTTTTCAATTGAAATTTGGCTTTAAAACCAAATAATATTTACATATGCAACAAACAAACAACAAATTGAACAACAAAATAAAATTTTGTGCTTATATCATCTTCAAGAAGTATTTGACCCAATTTTCTTTGGAAGCCTCAAATTTCCTATTCAGTTCAAAAGTCAACAAAATTCTGACCTTACTTCTATTCATCTATTTAAATGGAACAGAGGAATCGATCGATTCTAGCAAAAGAGGTCTTCAATTTCCCTTTCAAATTTATGCAAACAAATTCAGGGAAATTCATGAAAAGCAAAATAGCTGGCTCAACCAATTTCAAATCAGCTGTTAAGATTGTAATTTTGTGTAATTGTTTTTGTGTCTATTCAGATGGTTGACCTTCTAGGCTTGTGTCACATTACAATTGAACGATCAATTCTACAATGGCACAATGACACTAAATACCTTTCTGTAGCAAGAATTCTAATAGGACAGTTATCACTTCCAAGGACTGAATACCATTTGGAATTTTAGATGTTACTTCTCAAGCTGGCAACTGGCAATTTTATGTAAATTTTATATGGGAGTGAAAACACACAAAAATGATCAGTCTAGGGTCAGTCGGTATTTCTTTAGAAATTATTTTTTATTTATTTGGAAACTTTTTTAGTTATACTTAGCCTATTTGCAAAGGGAAATAGTTGAAATCCAGAACATTCTATAATAATTTTTTTCAGTTATATCAAAATCTTTTCAAAAAACCTTGTCCAAAATCTCAATTTTTTGCAATTTTTGAAAGATCATCATATTTATGGAGTTACTGTGGAAAGTTTTGACTAATAATTGTATTGGTTTTAACACTATTTCCCTCAGTTGATATATCAAATAAAACTTTAGAAAGATTGATACACTAAATATTACTGTCCCTTACAAATGACAGTTGACCCAAAAACGTGAATTTACTGATCATTTCTATGTGTTTTGACCCCTAAATTTGCCATGAATTGATGGCAAAATTATTATGCAAAATCAATTTTTAGGAACTCAGGGGAACAATCAAGGAATTTAGAAAAAAGACTTTTGATACAAATTCAGTTTTATGGAATTTTCAAAAGGTCAAGACTTTTTCTTTCACAAATTGGCTGGCTCCCATCAATACTCTATCAATTGTGCAGTTTTAACTCTTTGAACCACGAATTAAAGAACTACACTCAGATACAGAGTGAAATACACAATCCCAGCAGCAGCAGCAGCAGCAGAACAGCAGTATGCAATAGTAAGCAGCAACAGCTAATAACAACAGCAAAATCGAAAAACAGCTGGAAAATAGTATGTTTAGTAGTACTCACGAACTTACTCCTTTGCTTCCTTTCCCGGTAAACAGAAGAGTTCAGAGCAAAATAGAGTGCATGCAAAGACAATGTCAATATAAACAGTTGAAAAGACAGCTTGTCTATTTGGTTACTTTTTCCTTCTCTCAGCTGCTTATTAACCCTTTAACACACTGCTTTACTTCATTCATCTATCTATCTTTCAAACCCTTTTTCTCTTGTACCTACTGCAGTCAAAATCTAACAGAATGGCTCTAAAGCTATGCAAGCAGACTTTTCAGATCAGTTTTTGGGAAACTGAGTAAATAGAGTCAAATTCCTCGAATGGGCATGATTCATCTAACATTAACAATTTGGGCCTCATATCATTACCCTGTGCCGCAGGGTATCAGGACCACTGGGGTGGTAGGGGTGAGGGTGATCAATGTTGAAAATCAAGTAGATATTGATTCTTGCATTGGTCTCTTGATTTCCAAGAAAGTTGTCAGAGGTATTAAGGTCTCAGATTCACTTTGGTTGTTGTTCTCCTTCTTGCCGTTGTCTTCAAAAATTTCTGGTTACAGGCTGCTAGACTGGCTGGAACTCTGTTTTACTTAATTTAGGCATCATAAGAAGTAAATGAAGGATTTTGGTCTCAGGTCCACTTAGCAGGTTTGTCATCTTTTTTTCGCTTCTTATGCACCTGAGTTCATAGAATTTGTATTATCTGAAGGCCTATGTAAAAATCCAAGATATATAAGTTTTTTCATGTCTGGAAAACCATACCTGTGCTTATTTATAAGCATAAGTCCTATTTTTAGATTCAAATACTGGGGTTCCAGGCCTTATAACAGAAGGAGGAAATTTTTCATCAATTAGTTGTGCATTTATTTGGGTGAAGATCTAAGGTTTGCAGCAGCTTCAATTAAAAACAGATAAGTTATTTTCTGTCAGAACTAGAATCTTCATATTCTGATGCCAATGCAAGATTTGATTACTGTAATCCATTGAAAAAACCTTATACCCTTTACTACATATCAAAAATGAGTATTTGACCATTTCCAAATCTAATTTTCCCTAAATTGCAAGATATAGATATCACCCTATTGACAACAGGCAATTGATCTCCCCTTCACTTGTTTCAAAATTTAATTTAGTTGATCAAAGACACATTTAATGAACTGTTTTGAAAGATATGAACACATTTCATTAATCAAATTTAGTCCAGAGCAATTTCATTGAGATAAAAAGACTAACCATTTCATTTGCTATTCCTTCTGTCAAAACTCCTTTTTTGCCATTTCCAAAGTCTTAACAGGGTTATGTGTGTATGTGTGTAGGAGGCTTGTTCATTTCTCATTTTAAGTTTTCAAATTGTTAGTGAATTGAAGAAATTTTGAGAGAGAGAGAGAGAGAGAGAGAGAGAGAGAGAGAGAGAGAGAGAGAGAGAGAGAGAGAGAGAGAGAG
>JAOWAT010114555.1:0-10352 GCA_028571025.1 Longipedia americana
AAATTTTCACTTCACTGTCAGATCTAAAATGCACCCCTGGTTCGAAAATCAACTTCAAAAGTTACTTCAATGAAATGCTCCTCGGCCAAGGGTTTCTTGTTACTCCCTCACATATCCAGAGTAAGGAAATACAATTTTTTGATAGTTTACAGGCCAATGCAATATTTTTCAATCTAAATTAGAGTTCAATATGCATTTAAAAATTGAATACAAGAGAAAATTTTGGTTTTTCACTTTTAAACATTGGAAAATGTAAATTACAAGTTCTGAACTGTCATGGTAAAGCCATGACAGAAAAAAAGACTTTTAAAATGTTGTCTGAATTGAAATCAAACAAAAGTTTGTTTTGATTTTCAATTAGAGTTAAAAACTAGATTTCATTCAGAACTAGGTGCTTGATTAATTTCACATTTGGAGCCAAGATATAAATAGAAATCTTAAAGTGAGAAGACATATCCAATCATAAGGACAGAATTTCTTAATGTTAAGAATTTCCAAACATCCTTTTTCTGATTTTAGCATTAATAAGCATTGAGTTCATTATATTCATTTTAGTCATTTCAGTAATTTTAGTCATTTTAGTCATTTTATTCATTTAATTCTTATTCATTTATTGATTTTATTGAAATTATTTATTTTGTCTGCTTACATAAAAGAATTTGAAGCAGGTAAAAAATCCTCCTGGAATTTTGACTGCGGAGTGAAGGGGAGCTGTCAAAATTCTAATCATATAGTGGACTATTTCATTTCAGTAGGTTCCAACACATCTGTTCTTAAAAACAAGCTTAATGATTCCAATTTTGGCAAAGGCTATCTAATTTGAAAGAGCTGCCAAATTGGATATAGTTTTCAAATGGCCAGTATTTCACCATAATTTATGAAATTTTACTGTGTTTTGAATAATTCTATGATGTTTTGTGCATATTATTGTGCAAATAAGTTTTAAAAGCAAGACAAAGTTGGTTAATCTTGTGACAAACTGGTAATTGTTGAAACAACAGTGGTTAATCCTATGACAAAATTGGTGATTCAGATTTCAAAACCAGTTAATCCCATTACCAAACTTGCAAGTTCAATAATTGGTGGAATGTCCCAAGATTTTGACAACCAAACAAAATGTGGTACTAATGAAGAAGGATGGCTGGCATATATCAGTCATGATATGATTGTAGATCAAAACATAACTTCATCAAACATGACACTTTATAGAGAAACAAACATAGATTCTAAAATGTGTATTTCACACAACTTGACTCTTGCAGAGTATTGTAAGAGAAATCAATCTGGAATTTTGACTACAGAGCTATCAAAATTCTAATCATATAATTAGGGCCCGGACTTCTTTATGTAGTGAATCATTAAAAATGGATACCGGGCCTTGGACATATTTTTAGAATGTGTATTCTCACAAAATATTAACATTCATGAAGAAAAATTTGAAAAAAGTCCCATCGCTAGGTAGTTACAGCACAAAAAGGGTAAAAATCAAAAATGGTCAAAAAATTGTATTTAGAGCGCAGATATGAACTTGCTTATCAAGTAAAGAAATGCTCAGCAGGTTCAAGTATCTACTAGGAGCAATAAAATTGGCCACTTTATTGGTAATTATTTTGAGCTAGAGCTCAAAATGTAACATTTTACTTCCTCTGGGAAAAGCTGTTAAATTTTAATTGAAACTGTTGTTCAAAACTTTGATTTAAAAAACCGCACTTTTTGCACTCTAACTCAAAAAAATTAGTAATAAAGTGGCCAATGTTATTGCCCCTAGTTGGTATTTGGACCTGCTGAGTATTTCTTTACTTGGACAAGTTCATAACTGCCCTCTAAATACGATTTTTTTGCCATTATTGATTGACGCTCATTTTCAGACTTTAACACCCCAGGGACGGAAAATTTGACTTTAAACATGGGAAAAAAATTTTACATGACAACTTTTTATGACCTAATTGAATTTTTGAGGGTCTTAAACCCAAATTTCAACATCTTTTTTAAATTAGTCCGGACCCTAATATTAAAGATTAGTTCATAACATTAGATTCATTTATTGTAACAGTCTTGCTCAATTTGCTCCATTTATTGTTTAAATTCTTTAAGAATTACCTACAGTGAGGATAATAATAAAATCCTGGGAAGGGAAGGAAGGTTTTTTGAAAATTTCAACTAAATATAACGTTGTGAAAATTGGCGTGGTAACTTATTATGTCATTGTCGATCCCCCGAAACAAGACTTTGGTCAATATTGGACATTTACTTTTTCCCATATTATTTTCCCTATGAAAATACAAGTAACATATACACACAAATTCTGTTGAATACACTTTGAGTGTACATTTATATAAAGAATGATATAGGAAAAAAGTAAACATCCAATATTGACCAAATCTTGTTTCAGGGGTTCAACAATGCTATGAAAATTTACCATACTAAATTTCACAATTTTTATTTAGTAACAATTGATAAACATCCTTCCTGCCATTTCCAGGATTTCATTATTATCCTCATTGTAAGTGTATTTCATAATTTGTGAATTGACCTAGCAGATGCATGCATAGCCTGAAGTTTTTTTTGTAATTTTTATTTTATGTCATTCTTTCCATTCTTCCACATTCTTTGGTTTTCAAAGCAGCATCAGGTTATGCACGGCTTGCGTGCTTGTTTTTATCTGAAGGCCCTATTTTCCTCCTGTATTTCTCAAACTTTCCTACTTGAAATGCAGAAATGATTTACATGTTAAGAGACTAGAGAAATTCTAGGCTATTGGACTCCCCTTTTCTGTACTGCACCTCTCTGGAACAAAGTTGGAGAAAAGATGGTAGTGACAAGCTATCGGCTTAATAAGTTTGGGTTAGCACGAGCCGATGTTTTCAATGCATAACATCTTTAATGATTCACTTTGCCCAAATTGAGACAGAGGTAGTACCATTTTTCCTCTATCTTCTTCATTTAACATTTGATTGCCAGGTTTTTGTTTGTTCTCAGATTTCTTCCTAGACTTTTATTGATTTTCCTTCAGATAAAAAGGATAACTTTTTCTTCATGATTTGTATGCTAACGAAGAGAATATTAAATACTTGGGAACCTACATCTGAATTCTGCAATTAAAGCATAATTTCAATATTAATGCTTTCAACTTTAGTAAAACTAAGTTTCAATTTTGGTCAAACTTTAGGAAAATAAATGGTCGAATATATTTCCAAGAGTCCGATGGAAAACTTCCTCTTACGTCATAATATCAATATCAAGTTTAAGGAATTATCTCAAAGGTACTTTACAATGCTACCTTCTCGTGGAGGTTGTACCAGAGGAACTGAAAAAAAATGAAAAAATATGAAGTACAAATCCTTCTTATTATATCATAATTTTGACTTAAATTCCCAAGTTTTAACTTAAAACCAAAAGTTTGTACCTGCCTAAATCATACTTGAATGATAAAGTCCTCATTTTAAGTAAGAAATACTGAGAAAGTTATATAAATATTTTGTCAAAAATGTATATTTTACAGCGTTCAAAGAATTTTACAAGTCAAAAATTGTTTTTACCAGCATTTTGGTAAATATGCTTCAAAAAGTTGTCTATTTCTCATATTCTATTTTAATTTTGACGAGAATCTTTGATTTATAATGAATTTTGAACACTTAAAATCCAAAAATATGCTTGAAAATGGCAAGACAATATTTTCATGTTCAAAACCATTCTCATCCACAAGAGGGTACTATTGTATGGAACCATTGAGTATGATTCCTGATTAGCCCAAAATGATGTTAATGGACTTTAGATAACAGCAAATATTTCCATCTAGATAATACTATCCTTTGAGAAATTTGGTTTCAAAAGATGATTACATAATCTTTTATACTTTATTGCTTCAAGCCATCTTATTTCATTAGCTGAAGATTTTTTTTGCCATCAAAATCTCCTCAACAGGATGTGCAATAGGAATCTAATTTCAAAAGCAAAAGATTATTATTGTAAAGTCTTCAATGTTTGCCAATACACCCTGTAACAAGTAATTTTATTTGACATGGAATAAGGCAAGCACGCACACTGACTCGAGAGACCATCATTGAAAAGTGCATTTGATTCATTCATTGTGCAATAAATGAACCACAAGAGAAGAGGAAGGATAAGAATATGAATTGAATTTCCTCTTCAGTTTTGGGTGAAAAATTAAAATTAGAAATCCTTCAAAAGCCATGAAAAAAGTAACTCAAAATAAATGAACTATCTTCATCAGTTAAAATAATTAAAACTAATTATTTATTGCAGAAATAGGGATACTTCTATTGAAATAGTGCAGAAAATTATTTGTATAAACACTTTCAAATAACTTAACTTCAATCGAAGAGATAGTGTGATTAATTCTACCACTTTACTTGCAACAAGTTGATTGCAGGATAAAATTCAAATTTCCTGTGGAAAATACTTTTGAAACATGAGAAAAATGTTTAATGGATTTCAAGCAATAAAACTTTCTGATTTCTGATCTTAAGCTAAAATTCCTGTTTCTGTTGATTACCTTTGATTGACTGTTAAACTGCAATAAATATCATAATGCAGTTTGGGTCACTTCATCTTTATCTTCTTCCCTTCCACAAACATACAATCATCACTACTGTGTGCTTTGACTTGCGCCTCTATGCCCAACATTTTGTGCTAAGCAAGTAAATGTATTTTATTGATTGTTAGTTTCATCAATTCATTGTTCCTTCCATCTTATCTAGCAGTTACTTCTATTCTTTCTTTTCTTTTCTGTTAAAGCAGGGAAGATAACTAGTCAAGGAATTTTGTGCTTGTGGTATGAAACATTTCTTTAGTCTGCAAATCCTGAATTATTTTCAAACTTATAAAAGTCTATGCAAAATTTCAATCATTTTCCATTCAAAGTTTTAAGTTAAATTAGAACAAATTACTATAGATTAGAGAAATCATGCTCATTTAAAACAGTAGAATATTATCACAAAAGAGGATTGAAAAAGTACCACAGCCAAACTATTACAGGTCAAATGGTCAATTGAATTTTTATAAGGCTATTAGAGTCTGGACTTTGCCTTATTTTCAAACTCTTGTTCAGCGCTGAAGTTTTTTGTATAATATTAGCAAGATTTTTCGCTACAAATTTTCCTATACTTCTACACGTTTTTAGACTGTTCTGTAAAACATCAAAAAGAGAAGGAATTTTCTCAAATTCATAATAAGGAAAAGTTTTGCACATGAAGTACTTGCTTGTTTATTTCTCTCTTTCCTCTCATTTATCTGTCTTCTTCCCTTTATCATGATCATCATGATTACAATCATCATCATCATCATCATCATCATCATCATCGCCATTGCTTTTGGAATCATCATTATCAACTTCTCTTGCTTCGTCTTCTTCTTCTTCCTCTTCTCCTCATGTACCTCCCTAACATCAGTCATTACAATCGTCATTGTTACCAAATCAGTAAGCAAATCCAATGGAAAAATAGAAACAGAAATTATTTATGATATTTTCAAACTCATGATCAAACTTTTATTTCAATGCGAAGCTGACAGTTTTTATGGATGAGACAGTTAATTGCGATAATTAGATGATAAAACTAAAAATTTATAAACTTTCATTGAAAATTTCCCTTATTGTATCATGTAATAAAATTAGGCTTCAATTCTTTCTTCAACTATAGAAAATGGTGCAAGTAACAAGTTCTGAGTTATTCCCACCATAAGAATAATAATAATAACAAAGACAAAAAATCATGCTTTAATTATCAATTTCTTTAGCCCCTAAGTAGAATTTTGTCAACCAGAGCAAGCTTAAATTTAGCAGCTAATGAAAACCGTTCTCATCCATGCCGAAAATATAAAGCAACTCTGGCTATTACATATTGGTTGAAATCAAATGGAATCAAAATTCAATTTTTCTATGATAATAAAAAGGACTCAATTGTTAATTTTTCCTTAACCCTTGCATAACTTATCTAAAAATGAGTCAAGAAAAATCAAAGAGAAACCTTGGTCAATTTTGAGAACTGCTTTAGCCAATTTTAAAAGGATGGAGCAGTTCCAAATAGTGGTTTCATGAATGTAACACTCCAGACCAAACCAAAATACTGCAAACCATAATATTTTCAAGTTTTAGTTGAATTCATTTGAAATTTAACAATCTTGTGAGATAATCTCGATATGCTCCAGTTACCAAAACTTAAAGTAAACTTTGCAAGAAACGAATTGAACCAGGTTGAACTTAGAGTGAGTCTCTCAAAAAATTGTTAGTAAGAAAGAGAGAAAGAGAAACAAAAATGTTCATTCAGAAGTCACTTCCTCTTTTTCAATGTTTGAGTTCAAAAAGAAACTAAAGAAGCACACATGTTTTCAATTGAAGAAAAAAGCATTTGTAAACGTTAGAGACATTTCAAATTCTTTTGCTAAGTAGGTAAAACTATGGAAGTGTTTTAAGATATTTTCTTACATAATTTTTTAGTATAACATATGCTTAAGTTAAGGTAAGGTTAGGTTTACTTAGGTCATATTGTGTTAGATTAGGACAGTATGAAAGAATAGGGGAGCTATAATTATAATGCACAAAAATCGCACATATATTTTAATACCTAAGTAGAAATATGCAGTTCCTTTAGTTCTAAAATTCAAATCTTAGTCACTAAAATGTAATCTATTCTTTTTACACTTGGCAGGATCTGTGCATGAGGAGACCTGTTTATCTCTAATTTCCCCACGCTCTTTGGCTTCTGTTGTAAAGATTGGTATTTAAACTAATTATCTCCCTTTCATAGGCATGGTTGTAAACTGTGAATTTCTCACACTTAACTCCCAACTTGTCAAATGATAAAACATTTCAGAAAATTAAATCTTCTGGTGTCATCAGCCGCGTTCTCTTTCTCTTTCCTCAAAGTAATTAGGACTGAATTTTTATGAAATGGAGAAGAGAAAATCACGGCAAAAAATCTCAATAAAAATGAAAGTAAAGATTATGTTTGAAGATCATCAGAAATGCATTCATCCAACTCATTTCCTCAAGTTTTTGATCTCACTTTTTTCCATTTTCCATTTCATATTTTATTAATTTTTTGGAACATATGGGCAAGTTTATTTAGAAAGATGGGGATGGGGGTTATTCAATGTAAGGCTGATTAATAATTTGGGTGTAAATTAATACTACAATGATAATCTTATAATTGTAAATTAAAAATCCTAACCAGAGGTTGGTTTCTAAATACCAAAAATACGAAAATATCACCCTGTATTCAAATACATCTCAATTTTTTGAATTAGGAAACAATAAAAGTACTTTTTAGGACATTTTATTTCAGAAATTGAAAGGAAGTACATACTTCATATTGCATTTGTAAAAATGAAAATGTGTTTGACCACACTGTGATCGTGTTTCCACTTTATAGTTTGATTTTCAAAGGATAATCATTCTCCTTTTCTCATTGTACTGATCCGTCCAGACGAAATTGGCCGTTATGAAAAATCACCCATTATCATTCCCAATTTTCTCTGACTTCAGGATACATAATGGGACAAGTAAGCAGGTTTTTTTGGACACCTTTTTGACCCTTAAAATCCCTAAAAATTTCGTAAATCGCTATTTTTGCGTTTTTGGAGCTCAGTTTTGGATGGTAAAATTTGCTCAGTTTTACAAAAATTTACCATTTTTCTAGAAAAATTTGGCAAAACACGTTTGTTTTCTTCAATTTTGAATCAAAAAGTCAAGTTTTCAGGGCCTAGAATTTTCTTATTTCTGTATTTTTCGATATTTCTCAGTTTTGTGTATCAGTTTTAGGATAAAAATTTTGTCAAAAAAAGCTTGGTAAGGTGTGCTTCAAAAATTAGAGAATTTCAAGTTTCTGAGACAAGCTGTACTTTTTTCATTAACCTGCTTTAAGTCGGAGAAAACAGAGAATGAAAATAAGTGGTTTTTCATAACGGCCAATTTCATCGGGACGGAGTAGTATTATAATCTCTCCTGTGCCCATTCCACGTGATGTTACACTACATCAACAATCCAGTTATAAATTCCAGAAATAATCTTCATATTTTCCTTGTTCTTATTTGTTTCAGATCGAAGATGCAATGCTTATGTATGATAAACAGACCAACAGACATCGCGGTTTTGGTTTTGTTACCTTTGAAAACGAAGACGTAGTTGATAAAGTCTGTGAAATTCATTTCCATGAAATTAATAATAAAATGGTAAGTAACTACGTATTCTGTACATTTGCAGCTTATAAGTTGAAAAATTTTAGTCTCAGACTGAAAATCTGCTGGGACGCCTCTCCTGTATATTAAGAATTATTCTGATGCATTTAGTTACAATTTTAAAATGTAAGTAATAAAAATCCAAAGTATCATAGAAAGATTTTTTTATAAATTTAGAGTGTGCATAAAGAACCTCTCTATCTTATGATAGCAAATGTTACAAAGATGAAACAATTTAAGTGATTTGATAAGAATCTAAATTGTCTCTCTTCATGGACAATACAATTTAGTATGACTTCTTCAATTTTCCATCTGGTACCAAAATACGAAATTAAAAACCAAGCAATTCAACACAAGAAAATGAGATAGCTCCAAGAAAGTATCAGAAAAATCGTTAACATCATGTTTAATTTTCTACATGAGATGTATTTTAATGAGAAAGAAGAAATACTTTCAGATTCTGAAAAAATGGGCACTTTTCTCATTCAGTAATTCTTGAAAAAAATCTTTCAATCCTTTTCACCAAATTTTGATTGATGCCATTTGAACAAACAAGATTAGATTGAAATTTAGAATTGAGTTGTTCAAAAATTTTACCAAATTTCTTTTTGAAAATTTGGAGTATATTTCCCAAAATTTGACTAAGTTTTTTGTACGTTTTGGTGAATTTTACAAAAATTTGACTGAATTTCATGAGATTTTGAGTTTTTAACATACATATTTTCTTTTGAAATCTTACTCAGTGAAGTTAAAATTTTGGGAAATTTTCAAGATTTTCAATTTTTCAATTTTTTTCTGAGTTTATCAGAAACATTGGGAAAATTTTGTCAAAGAAGCCTGTTCAATTATGTAACTAAAAAATAATTAATGGAAAAAAGTAACCAAAACTGAGCAAATCCATGCAACAACAAAAAGTTGCTTCCATTTTGCATTTTGAATTTAGACCAAGTCACTCAACTTTGTGAGTATGACTTTCATAATTAGAGCTCCGTTATACTTCATTTCTTTCATGTCTTGTTGAATTCATCATTGTAAAACTGAGTGAAGGGACTTTCATTGCAATTAAAAATGAAGTAGGGTTTCAAAAACAACTATTTCTGATCTAGGTTTCATTTATACTTGTTGTTTTAAAATACTTCCCCCATTTCAAACAATAGTACTGGGAATAAGCTTTTTTCATATTTGACTAATCTCTATTAGATAAGAGGAAGAAAATATTACTTTAAAAATATTGAAATGAGCTAATGCAACTGTATTCTCTCTGTGAAAGTAAATCTCATAGAATTTGTCTTTATTATTTTTAATGGCCTGCCTTCTTAACATATTTTCGTGACAAATCGATACCATTTTGAGACTCACTCACCATAAATTTTGCAATTTACTTTGCTCATTAAATTTCGGTTTGACAATATAAATTCTTGTCATTTGAACTGCAAAAAAATGATTGTTAATGTTACATCTGAGCATTAAACTAATATGCTAAATGTTTCTTTCTGTAAGAAGTGCGTCTGTCATGTGGCTTGAAACATTTTTTATCTCAGCAGTATATAAAGACTTAATGCATAAAGTAGGCTCCGGACAAAAGTACGTAGTGAAAGTCAAAAATGATGTTGGGAAAAGAGGGGACCATTCTAAAAATTGCCTATTATCATAAAAACAAACATATAGCCAATATTTTTTCATTATATCATATCTTCAGGGCACTCTGAGCCCCCAAAATTTACTTCAATGTACCTTATGATGTCATATTTGTCACTTTTTGCACCTCCATTGAAGTAAACTTTATGGTCCTAGGGCAACCTCAACACTTAATAAAATGAAAAATTATTTAATTTTTCAACTACTGTGAATTAAATGGCTTAAAGATCAACGTTGCCAAAACCAAAGTACAAATTTTCCACAAAGGAGCGCTCTCAAATGTAGACAAAGATTTCAAATTTACCATCAACAATATAGAAGTTGAAAGAGTAAACTACTTCACCTACCTAGGTATCACATTCACAAACCAACTTTCCTTCACAAGACATATTGAGAACAAGATAACTCAAGCTAATGCAAGAGCTGGACTGCTTTTCACAAGAGCCCAACTAAGAAATCAAAATTTAGAAGTCACAAAGGCAGCATTCAATACATACATTCTCCCAATCTTCAGATAT
>JAOWAT010114666.1:0-10348 GCA_028571025.1 Longipedia americana
CACATCACCTTCAATGGTCAAGATCTTGGTGCTTGGCCACAGTTCTGGGATAATTTTGTCAGTACAATTGATAACAACCCAAACATCGATGATACAATCAAATTCTCACACCTCCGAAGGTCCTTGGGTGGTGAAGCTAGCAATTGCATTCGTGGTTTATCAACATCCAAGGATAATTACAAGAAAGCCAAAGATAATCTGAAGAAAGAATATGGTGATGAAGGGAAGCTCAAAAACTTCTTCATTGACAAATTGCTTGATCTAAAACCGCCTACTGATACAGTCAAATCCATGAAAAACTTCTACTTTGACATCAAAAATGGGTTTGATACATTGGAAACATTGGATTGCTCTGCAGATAAGCTGGAAGTTACACTTGTTCGTTCATTCAAGAAGAAATTGCCTCCAAGTTTCAAGAAACTCATCAACAAAGCTGAAAACAAGGATGAGCTTTCTACACTACCCATTGTGACGTTTTTGGAAATTCTCAATAAGGAAATTGATGCTCGCTCATGTGATGATTTTCCACCCACTCCTGCTTCATCATCAAATCACAATGTTACATCTCTAGTTGCTGGTGCTGCTTCTACCTCAAATGCCAATCAAAGAAGGCCACACCAAGGTCAGAATCAAGGTCAGAACCAAGGTCAAAATGCCAATCCAAGATCCAGTTGTTTCTACTGTAACAATACAAATCATACAACGTTCAATTGCAGAAAATCTATTGAAGACAAATACGAAATCATCAAAAAGAACAAAGCTTGTGTTAATTGTTTATCGGTTGGTCATTTCCGAAACAAATGTAACAGTCAAAGACGTTGTTCACAATGTAGAGGAAAACATCATAGTTCAATTTGCCGTGGAGGTTCCCAAGCTAATCAATCAAATGCTGCAAATTCACGTACTACAGCTCCTGCTGCTTCTTCTGGTTCATCGAATAATTCTAACAATTCAAGACATCTCAACTCAAATGCCAAGTCATTTCAACCGCTTACTGCAGCTACTACAAATAGTCAAGATGGTACTTCCTCTGTTATTCTTTACAAGACTGCTATTGCTAGTGCAATTCTTCCAAATGGTTCATCATCAGATACCCGCATCCTCTTTGACGAGGGGTCAAAACGCAGTTTTGTCTCACTCAACTTCGTTAATAGGAATGGTTTAAAGTCAGTTGGAACAGAAAATCTTACGATTGTTGGTTTTGGTGGCCATGTGACAAAGTGCAAGTTATCAAAGGTCCACATCAGCATTCAAACAAATAGAGGTCCAGTTGAAATTGAGGCCTTAGTCAAGAATACGATTGTAAATCCGCTGAGCCAATCTGGGTGGGAACGTTGCAAAGAGTTCTACCATATTCAAAACCTTACCTTAGCAAATGATTTTCGTGACTCACATTTCGATGTTGATATTTTAGTTGGTCTCGATTATGCTTACGAATTTCTCATGGATACATTTATTGTCAGTGAAGATGGTCCCCGCGCTCAGTTTTCATCCCTTGGTTACATCCCATGCGGACCGCTCCAGCCTCAAGAATACAAGAATATGAGCAAATGTGATAGCAATTCAGACACCCCAATGTTTTTCTGCCATGATGTTGAATCTTCCGCTTTTCAAGACAGTGCTTTTACAGATGAACTTATTGAACAATCCGCTTCTTTATACTTTGACAAAGATTTACACTTTGATGATAATTCAGACAAGGATCAATTTGTTCAAAAGTTTACGTCAAATATCAAATTTGAAGATGGCCATTATGTTGTGCCCTTAACATGGAAAGAAAACCATGCAGAACTCCCATCTAATCTCACACTTGCTAAGAAAAGGCTCATGTCAGTCAAGAATGGTTTACTCAGTCATGGAAAATTCAATGATTATGATGCTCAGATTAAGGAACAGTTACGTCGCGGTTTTATTGAAAGAGTTCCTTCAGATCAAAATCCTTGGAGTGAATACAACAGTCATTTTATTCCACACTTTCCCGTCTACAAAGACAGTGACACTACACCAATGCGCATTGTCTTTGCTGCTAATGCAGGCAATCCGTCTTTGAATGATTGTCTCGCTACTGGTCCATGTCTGCTTGAAAGTCTTCACAAGATACTTCATCGTTTCCGCTTCCACAAATATGGCCTAACAGCTGATGTCGAAAAAGCCTTCCTTTCCTTAGTGCTTCGCGAAGAAGACAGAAATTTTACAAAATTCATCTGGTTTGAAGACGGACCTCACTCACCACTTATGGTTTATCGGTATCGAACTGTGCTGTTTGGTCCTACCAGTTCTCCTTTTGCATTGAATTCAACTTTGAAATTTCATCTTGATAAATACGCTAATCCAGATAACGTTAAAATTGTTGCTGATGTCAAGAATAACATTTATTCTGATAACGTTATTTCCGGCTGTGATTCAGAACAGGAAGCTGTCAACTACGTTCAGGTGTCGCGTCAAATCTTAGCTGAAGGTGGTTTCAATTTGCGGCGATGGTTATCAAATTCTACAAAACTTATTGATTATGCTACCAAGGAAAATATTGCTATGTCAAAGCCTGTTGTGTCAGTCCTAGGTATGGAATGGGACGCTTCTACTGATGAATTACAGTTTCCGCAAAAGAAATTCAACAAACCAATTACAAAGCGAAATGTATTAGGTGAAGTCTGCTCAATATTCGATCCCTTCGGATTTGTTTCGCCAGTTGTCATTGTGGGCAAGCTATTTCTTCAACAACTGTGGAAAGAAGAATATGAATGGAATCAGTCATTACCGCCCAATTTACAAAAGGAATGGTTAGTAATAAGAGCTGATTTAGAGAAAGTTTCTGATGTCAAGATTCAGCGTCATCTCACACTTACTTCCGACATTCCGGTAACTCTTCACATCTTCAGTGATGCAGCACTCTCAGTTGGTTATGGTACTGTTGCCTATCTTGTACAAGGTGATAAAGTTACTCTTCTTGGTTCAAAGGCTCGTGTAATTCCAAATGGCAAGAAAGCTCCGAAACTTACGACTCCTCGCGCAGAACTCATTGCCAATGTTTTAGGTTGTTTATATGCTGACTGGATCCTCAATGCATATATTGAGTACTTCACCGTCTCATTTGTGCATTTTTGGACAGACAGTTCAATCAATTTGTATT
Organism: Longipedia americana; assembly: GCA_028571025.1. Lineage (NCBI taxonomy): Eukaryota > Metazoa > Arthropoda > Copepoda > Polyarthra > Longipediidae > Longipedia > Longipedia americana. The sequence goes on from JAOWAT010114666.1 coordinate 3,131, forward strand.
GGATTAATTCCCAGAAAACTCTCAAACAATTCGTTCAAAACCGCGTGTCAAAGATTCTGCAGCACTCAAAGCCAGAACAATGGCATCACTGCCCAACTGAACATAATCCTGCTGACTTGGTTTCCCGCGGATGTACTACGGAAACATTGATTAACTCGCCTATCTATTGGTCTGGTCCTCCTTGGCTGACTTGCCCTGAAGATTGGCCTGTATGGAACAACACCACTAAAGCTGATGTGATTGATGTTATGGTTGCAGAAACAAACCCTGTAGAAACCTCAAGTTTATGGAATGTCCTTAGTTTTGAAACGCTTCATGAAAGTTTCAGCTCATATGACAAATTGGTCAAGACGCTTGCTTATTGTTTCAGACCCTTCATGGTTTGGCAACAGATGAAAGATAATGTCAGAACTCATGCATTGCTACTATCGACCCTTGAATTCAAAATGGCTGAACGCTACTTATTGCTTCAACTGCAGATGCGCTCTTACCCAGAGGTTTTCCGTTACTTCAACAACGCTTCTGAGACAAAACCAGCCATAGTACGTCAATTATATCTTAAAATTGGTCATGATGGCTTATTACGGTTGGCCGGAAGGATGAATAAATCAAAACTCTTGACTCAAGATGCGAAAAATCCGATACTCTTCCCAAAGGACACCAAAGATCGCCCATGTCCACTAACCCGCTTGTTGATTCGGAGATTTCATTCACTCATCAAACACAGCGGGGTTGAAGCTACAGCTGTTTCTATTCGTCAACGTTTTTGGATAACCCAGATTCGAAGTCAAGTCAAAGCTGTTATTCGCCGATGTGTACTGTGTAGAAAGCTAGAAGGTCCTCCATTCAAGATTCCAGTTAGTCCAGATTTACCCGCTTTTCGCGTTGATGGTGAAATTTATTCAGCAATTGGCATTGATTGCTCAGGACATCTATTGATCAAGAAAGGTGATACTACAGCAAAGGTTTACATATGTTTGTTCACCGATTGTCTCTCACGTCATGTCAATCTCGAAATTGTAGAAGATCTATCCGCTGAGGAGTTCATAAATGCTTTTCGCCGTCATGCTGCTGTTTATTCAACGCCTGATCTATGTGTTGCCGATAATGCTAGTAATTTCGTACTTGGCGGAAAAGATATCACCGAACTTGTATCTGAAAGCGAAGAATATGTTAAGGCTCAGTTTATTGATTTAGTTAATTCTGAAGAAGTTCAACAAGAGTTCACCAAGCGACTTATCGAATTCAGACATATTCCAAAAAGAGCTCCATGGTTTGGTGGATTTTACGAACGATTGATTGGTCTTGTGAAACGCGTGTTCCGAAAAGCTGTCTCAAATAAATTACTTACCTACTCTCAGTTGCTTACCGTCATTAAAGAATGTCAGGCAGTTGTCAATGATAGGCCGCTTACTAATCTCAATAGTGATCCTCTTGACCTTACGCCAATTTGTCCTAGTGAGTTGGTTTTAGGTAAACGAGTTACTACATTACCGTACAGAGATGTTGAGTCCATTGATACCGATTGGAACTGTCCTGAAAAGATACGTCATCTGCAAAAGTCACAAAGAGCCTGTCTGAAAGAGTTCAAAGATCAGTTTGTTTCTCAGTATCTCACTAATTTGCGTGAACGTCACCAGTATGACAGGAAAGATGCCAAGACGTTTAAGGAGACTGTCAAACCCGGTATGGTGTGTTTAATTCATAGTGATGATAAGAGACAGCACTGGCAAATGGGCATAATACTTGAACTATTTAGGGGAGGGGATGGGGAGGTTAGGGCGGTATCCTTACGCACGGCAAGGGGCACCACAAATCGACCCATCAGAAAATTGTACCCTCTTGAAATATCTGAGAATACCGATGAGTTTAAGGACAATGTGCCGGCACCTGCGCCACTACGTCGCAGTGCTCGAATTGCTGCTAGGAAATGAAACGAGAGCAGCAGAAGGCCCCGCCGGAGTGTCAAATTCCAAACGAATTATCACTAGAGACTATCACGAAATTTATCACGGGACTTTATCACAGTTATTTTACCTGAATCCAATTGTTTATGTTTGACTTATTAACCTGATTGTCCACTTAATTTCTGTACCTTAGAACTGCCTCATTAACTGGTTTATTCCCCTGATTCTCTTATGAACTCAATTTGTGTGTATTCAGTTGCATCAAGATTAATAAAGGGTTTGGACCCTGCTAATGGGAGAAAATACTTTTGTGTTATTTCCATGATATTCATGTGGCTATTATCTGAACCTGGTCCTAATCACAATCAACTGCTTATGAAACCCAACCCAAAAATTTATATGGTGCCGCAATGAAAACGAAAATGAAAAGGGAGGAGGTTTTGCTAAATTCTGATAAAAAGGTTCTTAAACGTCCTTAAATGAAAAGCCGATTCCGGTTAAAATTCCAAAATCCCATTAGATATTCCCGCCGATGATTAAGGCAGAGCCGATTTCGCCAGTATCTCATCTGGAAGAAGACACGACCCTTTGTAGAAGTGGGTCCAGCAACAGGTAATTTCGACTCATGAAATTATTTCAAAAATATCGAACAAGACTTTTCTTGGAAGTGGGGGAATTTTCATCAAAATTTGGTCAAAACTGCTTATGCAAAAGTTTATGCAAGCCCACTCACGCGAGAACGCATATTTTGCGAAATCTCCGGGCATCTTGGAACAAATTTGAACGACCCTCTGTGGGATTGGGTCCAGAAAAATTTGCAGAATCTAGAGCAAGGATTTTCTGCATTCAATTTTACACAAAAATAATACAGAAATCCCACTTACTGGTTCCAAAACTCGAAGCTTATGAAAAGAACCAGTTTCTGCTGCTTGTTTTCTCTAATCTTTCCAGCACCCTCAAACACAACGCCAGTTTAATTTACGGTCCTAAAGCCAATGATTCCGCTCACCTAGACGTAACGGTATTGCTTCTACAACAACGACGATCTCCTCATCATTTCTTCATCTTGCACGTGTTCAGAAACGTCAACGCTGATGTGACTTCGTCCTCAATATGTAAATGGTGATGGCAAATTGATGAATGAATGCTAATTCTGCCAATGCTCAAGGAAAATCGGTAACGATCAATCGAGTACCTCCTCATCCACCTCCACCAGCTGTTGTTGCTAATTCAAAATTACTGCCAAGGCCAGCTCACTCACTCGCATGTCTGCATTTTATGCAAGAACATTGGGCTAATTGGATCAACTCTAGTCAAAATTTCAAGTTGCATGTGGAAATGGGCCAATGATGTCTCAAATCTAGACCTATGAACAAAGCTTGATTCCCTCTGATCATTGAAGCTAATGTTTTACTGCTAATGATTAATGCCATTGTTTTACTGCCTATGATTGCTTCCTCTGATCTGGAGTTACAACTTTGCTACAACAGCTTCAAATGCTACAACATCAACAACAACCGATACGACATCCACATGCATAACTTCTACTCGCAGATGAGATGAAGATTATTCTGCCTAGAAAAGCCAGTTTACAAGACACCACGGTATTGCGTATGTTAGTACTTCCTCTGCTAATGGGATTTCAATGCTCAAAATCTCAAGTCAAAACCTCCAGGTCGTGATCAACATTCAAGAGACTCCTAGTGGAATGGAGTCATAAATCAGGTACTGACGTTTCGAAACTTGCAATTTTACTACGATATCTCATCTGATAATAGAATTTTGCTAATGACCATAAAATCAAATTATTATAAAGTCTGCTTATGACTGTTGCATATGGAATTCTGCTAAATTGAAATTATTACTGGAATAATTTTACTCAATCATATGTCATTAGATGTGTTGCTGCTGCTGTTCTTTTCTACCTTCCAGTTTGGCGCATGTTCCGTTACTCGCATCTGCATCCAAATCAGTTTCGATAACAACTACAACGACGCAGCGGTTCTTCTACACGTTCATTTTGACAGCGACTACTACAGCAACAACACCACGTCAAAGACGATTGCGAATGGGTCTTATGTTTACTGGTTGATATTCCAGACTTCTAAGAGTGCCGGGCCTTATGCTGACATTGTTGAAGATTCCAAACTCAATGAATAGTGCACATGTTAAAGTAAGTTTCAGTACAACACCCACTTCCTTCCCAATGTGTTCCATTTTCAAATGCTGATTTTAGGGTTTGACATTCATTCTTACTAAGGTTTGACATTACTTTTATTCTCTTTTATGCTTATGAAAATGTCTCTCCCAAGAAATATTTCAGTTTTACAATCAAAGTCTAGACAATTTTCAGTTTGTCTCAGAGATGCTATCAGGTCATACAAGGAAACATAAGAATTGTCAGTGCTTCATGAAACATTTTACCAAGATACACTTTCACTTTGCTTTGAACAAATTTCAGAATTTTTCAACAAATTTTGTCAGTCACAAGATGAATTGTTTGAACTATCAGAACAATGTATCCCATTCAGATTGTTTTCACTTCAGTCAGAAATTCAGTCTATGCTTATGTGCTTATGTGATTTACTCAATACCAAGGATCAATTCATTTTGTCAGCTCACTTTGAATTCATACAGGAATTCCAGAAAATTGTCAGGAAGTTCATTACTTATTCCAGTCATGATTCAAATAAGTCACTTAGGAAATTTCTCTCACCTGCTGTTGATTTTGATACTACTTTAGAAAATTTTCAGTTTGCTTTTGATTTACTTTGCAATGTAAGTGCAAATGAAACTTCAAGTTCAGGTCACTCTTTTGACATTTCTGATTCACAATTCGAAATTGTCATAGGAAATAGGCCAGAAAGCTTTGCTGTCACAGGCATAGAAAATTTGCATGATGCCTCACCTTCCCTTGGGGAGCTATACTCAAGTTTAAAAATTCAAAAATCTTTGTCAGGTTTTACTTTCAAAAGTTGGTCTGCTAATGTTATACCTTACTTTGCTTATGTCAGTTCGGGTTTTCAACAGAATTTTTCAAATGCTAAAATGCTTCTCAGTCATAAAGGTCTACTTAGTGGAAATGTTGAATTTTCTCAAATGCCATTTCAATCATGTGCAATTTTAGATAAGGGAAAAGATTTTCATTTCTTGACTCATACCCTACCCAGACATAGCATGCATTTGAATTTGGATACTTTAATTGGTAGGGATGTTGAGGTCAAGTCTGATTCTGAAACAAGTACGCGTATGTCCATTAGTCAGCCAATGAAAGATACTTATGTTGGGCTCCTGCACATTGCCAATGCTTGCTTTGAATCTAGTTATGCATTGAAATGCTACTGTATGAATGTGAAAAGACACTTATTCACTCTGAAGAAGTCAAGTCAAATGCAAGGAATAGCTCATGATGCAGCTAGTGTTCCAGTTACTTGAGCTGCATCTCGCCGCCGCCGCAGTGTCAAAATCCAAATGAAGCTATCACGAAAAGTTATCACAATTATCACGGACAATTTACTTTACTCTTATGATGTTTATGTTTGACTAATTAACCTGTTTGTCCACTTATTTTGTGTACCTTAAAACTACCTTCTTAACTGGTTTATACTATTCCCTGTCCTCTTTTGAACTCAGTTGTTAGTTGTAAGGAAATCTATTCACAAGAAATTGCATCAAGATTAATAAAGGGTTTGGACCCTGTTAATGGGAGAAAATACTTTTGTGTCATTTCCATGATATTCATGTGGCTACAGAACCTGGTCCTAATCACAACCAACTGCATATGAATTCTTACTACTTCTTAGGAGGGGCCTGCTTATGAAACCCAGCCCCAAAATTTATAAACCCTTTTCTGCAAGATTCAGGCTCTCTTTTCAATTTGTTCAATCTGCAATTAACAACCTATGTGAATATAATTTTAATGTCCTAGTTTTACCCTTTAGAAATGAATTTCTGTAAAACACAGGGCCTAGAACTAGTTGAGGGCAAAATGTACTTTCACCCACTTTTATATATTTAGATCACCAATTAAATATTGTCCCAACGGACTTTTGAAAATAAGAATTTTGCGTAATTTGGAGAAAACAGCAATTTAGTTTTTTGTGTTCTGTAGTATTTTCATTGAAAATGCTATATTGAACCTTAATTTCCGCATAGAGGAAAAGAGATAATTGAATAATTCTTTTTGTAAATGAAGAATGATTTTATGCTACAATTGAAAAATGTAGGCTTCCAAAATCACAAAATTTTGATTATTTTCAAAAGTCCGTTGGGGCACCTCAAATTATCAGGGATAATAAAAAATATTAGCAATATTTTGTTACAGTTCCAGGACTGACAATGCATCATGATCAGCAAAACAATACTCACGTTTTCCTCTCCTGTTAGGGTTCTTCCAGTACATCATTGTTGTTCGGTACCAATGGTTGCCCCTGTTGCCCCAATTCCTTGATGTCATTACTTGGTTGCCCCAAGAGAAATCCTCTTTGCCGCCGCCGCCGGTTGGATTCTTTCTGGGGCAATCCTCCTCATGATGACTCATCCAACGGTTGTTGTTGTTATTGTTGTTTGTATTCCATTTGTTACTTCCTTTTACATTATCTATAATATTGGAAGATACAGGCTTTATTGCCGCCATTTACAATTATTTTCAAAATATTCATTTAGTTTTCTTATAAGGATGTTGTCATAGGAAACCTTGCTAAAATATTCTTGAAACAGCATTTAAGAAGCATTTTTTTTCAAGCCATAGATTTCTATGATGCTCAAATATTGTAACAAAGTTTTAGGCATACTAGCCCCAAATTCAGGCTTGCTCCTTGGAAATTATATTACATAAAACTAAAATTATGAAACTAACCAAACACGGAAATTTTGAATCTCTCTGTTTTTCAAAAATTTCCCAGCTTTGCTCTAAATCGATTCTCAATTTTTGGAAAGTTTTCTCAAAATAGCTTGACTAATTAAAGGCTGACTGACCCAAAATTAAAAGTCCCTAAATTTGGTTACAAAAATATTCTGATAATTTTGGTAGCATATTCAATTGAATTTATTCCCTAAAACGCCACTAAAATTTGAGTCATTCTTGCCAAATTTATTTAATGGGTGACCATCAATCAGATTTTGTGCATTGAAACAGAGGAAGTTTTGACACATTAAAGGAAATATTATCCGGGAAACACTAACAAATTGAAATAACTTCTTCTAATTTCATACACAAATTTTGGCTAGTGGTTCCCCATTAAATAATACAAACTCAGATTATTTTGACTTTTGAGGGCATAACTAAATTTGAAAATGGTAAGAAAATGGT